>SNQJ01S0268410.1:0-11830 GCA_010110895.2 Picea sitchensis
GCCTTTTTACAATAAACAAGAATGTCAAAAATTATAGACATCCAAAAACCTAACCCTAGGAGATGAAGTGCCAAAATTCATGTGGGCCTTGTTTGGGTAAGTTAGTACATCAACTTCCCAGGGTCGTAACTTTTGCATATGATCCTTTTTTTAGGATCATGATATCCCATTGGAAAGGTCTATATGAGGAATACACATGTTGACTGTGGTGAGCCCTAAAAACATTGTTTAGGGCCTCAAAACGGCCCCGGAAGTCAAGGACCCGAAAACTAGGAAAAAAATGTCAAATTGGAAACCTGCCAAAATGAGCTAGTTGGAATAGGTGGGAGGCCACCGAAATCCATATGGATCAATCCTCCCCCCTTCAGAAGCAATTGTATCCATTGCGTTGAGTTCCCCCATTAGATGAGTAAATTTCTATTGAATTTGGCCCCGGGTGAGCCACTTGCGTTGGTGCAGGAGCTACCTTACTTTGACAACTCGATAAAGTTGGATCCTTTGTTGGAGAGTTCCCTTGACCTGTTTGTACACAATTTGATCACTGGATGCATGTTGTATGAATTTAGGGTTGAGCTCTGTTGGTTTCAGTTGTTCTCCTATCTCTGAGGTGTCCAATAATGGTGGGAAATAAGGTCGAACGAGATCCACGTTGAACACTGGGTGCAGGCCAAGGAAAGGAGGAATGTTGAGCTCAAAAGCATTATCCCCCACAGCCTTAGTGATGGTGTATGGCCCATAATAGAATGGGTGAATCTTTCGATGGGGTATGGTAAGGCATTCTTTCTGCAAATGAAACCAAAATTTGTCGCCCACCTGAAACTTATGTGGCACCCAGTGTTGATCATGGTGTTGCTTGTACTTGTCATTGGACTTCTGTAGGATATCATGAACCTATTGGCGGATGTGTTGGATATTCTCAATGAATCAGGTGGATTTGTCAGCTTCAGTTGGAGTAGGATATGAGTTGGTCGAGGTGATTACAAGGGGTAGTGCAACATCTATGGGACCCAATGGTTGGAATCTCAACCCCGCCTGAAAGGGGTTATGACTAGTTGAGCTATGCAGGGATCGGTTGTATCTATGTTGGACATAGGGAAGACTCTCATCCCATGTGCGAGGGTGCTTGGAATTATACATGCATAGGATATGCACGATCATTTTATTTATGACCTCAGTTTGGCCATCTGTCTGGGGGTGTAAGGTCGTGGATTTGTTGAGCTTGGTGTCTAGCAATGACCAGAGGCTCGACTAGAATGTGTTGAGAAATCGACTATCCTGATCTGAGACAATGGTTTTTTGGATTCCAAAATGTACCTAGTCTCGTTCAAAGAAGAGCTTAGCAGTGCCCTCTGTTGTTATTCTCTTCTTACAGGCGGTCAGAATCACCATATTAGAAAAGTGATCAACAACCACAAAAACACAGTCATTTCCCTGCTTGGTGGACAGGAGGCCCGACATGTAGTCCATAGAGATGTATTCCCATGGCTTGTCGGGAGTAGGCAGAAGGGTGTACAGGCCCTGTTTCTTAGTGGTCGGTTTGGAAATAGCGCAGGTAATGCAGGACCTGATATACTTGTTGACATCATGTCGAAGTTTCAGCCAGTAGAAAAATTTTTGCAGCATTACCACTGTCTTTTCGATGCCAAAGTGTCCTACCACTCAACTGTAGTGGGATTCCCAGATCAACTTTTCTCGCTCGCTTGATGGAACGCAGATATGGACCAGATGGCACAAAAACCCAACATGAAGATGGAAATTAGTGACAATTGCATTTGCACCCAACATTTGGTAGATGGTGGCAAAGTCCGGGTTTGTCTCATAGAGTTGGGGCCATCCAGAGGTCTCATGGACGCAAGAGTCTAGCACCATGGTGAGTGTCGCAATTAGAAGTCTGTTGAGGAAATCAACGACTCAATTGGTGCTTCTTGTTTTATACTTGATGTTGAGGTGGAATTGTTGCAAGTATGTGGATCACTTATGATGGCGATCATTCTACAATTTTCCCTGTGTCTGCATGAAATGCAATGGTTTATGATTAGTGTGGATGATTGTCTCCTTCCCTAGAGTGTAATGTCTCCATTGGCGACAATCTTGCACAGTGGAGTACATTTCTTTGTTGTAAGTAGGGTACTTATGGACAACATCTGATAGTGTCTCACTATGATAGGCCACAGGGTGGTCGTGTTGAGTGAGAATGATGCCCACAACATAGTCTAAAACATTTGTCTCAATATCAAAGGGTTGTTGCAAGTCCGGTAGTGAAAGTATTGGGGATGAGCACAAGAGTTTCTTAAAATCATCGAATGCTTGTTGTTGGTACCAACTCCACACAAACTTTGCATTACCACCACCCATGGTTACTTGGCTGAGGGCCCATGTAATATGGGAGAATCCCAACATCCACGTGTGGTAGAAATTGGCAAGGCCCAAGAAGCTCTGAAGCTCAATGAGTGTGGTTGGGACTAGCTAGTCATAGATGACTTGGATCTTGGTTGGATCCACATGTACACCATTTTGATCAATGATGTAGCCCAGGTAATGGACCATGTCCATGCCGAAGGAGAATTTTTCCAAGTTGGCGTATAGCTTGTGCTACCGCAGGGTGTGAAAAAACTGTTGAATATGCTGCAAGTGTTATTCCCAAGTCTTGTTGTAAATGAGAATGTCATCTAGATACACCACTACAAAATTATTGGTGAATGGTCACAGGATATCATCCATCATCCTCATGAAAGTGGTTGGAGCATGTGTCAAGCCAAAGAGCATGACCAACCATTCAAAAATACCTTCCTTTGACTTGAAGGTGATCTTCCATACATCTATATGTTCTATCAGGACCTGGTGGTAGCCAAACTTCATATCAATCTTACTGAAGTATTTGGCCCTGGTGAGTTGAACAAGGAGGTCATTGATTTGGGGAATCGGGTACCGGTTTCTGACTGTGATTTTATTCATGGCTCGGTAATCAATGCAGAGTCTCCAATTTCCATCTTTATTTTGTACCATCACTATTGGTCTCCCGCAAGGTGATGAGTTGGGATGGATGTGCCCCTTGTGGAGCAGTTCTTAGATCTGTCACTTGATCTCCTCATTCTCTAACAGAGAGTGGCAGCAGACTAGCCCATTGGGAAGCGGTGCGTCGGGGGTCATATTGATGGGGTGATTGACATGACAGTGCAGAGGTACCCCGATAGGTGAGGAGAAGATATCTGAGTATGCTTCCATGACCTTATCCACTTGATTCTTATTAGTGGAGAGGTCGACCACAGAGACCCTAGATGTGGTTGTGGTCTTTTTCTCATTCTGAGATCGAATCATGAAGAAGACAAACTTCCTCATTTGAGAGATGACCTTCCTGCATTGCTTGGTAGAGATCAAGGAAATATCATTAGGTGGGACTGCCTCTGTTATCCTGTACAATTTCTTGTTTAAAGTAATAATAATACTGTGAGGCCTAGACTCATATACAACATGGTGTTTCCATAAATATGGTTGGCCCAAAATAAAATTACAAACTTCGATAGGGGAAACATCACACAATACCTCATCTTTGAAGGGCTTGATGTCATATGACAAGAGACATCATTGGCTAACGTGGATGTCACTTCCTTGGTGGAGCCATTCGATGGTGTAGGGTTGTGGGTGTGGCATTTTTGGTAGGGCTAGTCACTTGATAACATATGTTGAGATGAGGTTCTTCTAGCTACCACTATCAATGGTGAAGTGTAGTGGGGTACCCTTCACCCACATCTGTGAATGAAAAAGGTGTTCTCCTTCCTCTAGCTCGTCTGGTTCACTGGACTGGAGCTTGGTGGTAGAAACGGTAGCACTGGGTCCTTCATCAATGATCTGTCTCCCCCTTTCTGGTTTTGACTCAAACTCAGAACCCACATCTGATTCAGAGGATTTCACCTCAGCCACCAGCAACTGCTTTGAGTGGAAATCAGTAGTTTTATGCCAGGGGCTCTTATGGAAGTCACGCCACTTCCCAGTATCTTTATTTTTCTTTCTGGTGTCCTTCTTTTCTTGTGTCCTACACTGGTTGTCCTAAGATGGTCCGTATTTTCTATGTCCTTTGTTCTGCAGGTTGGGGCCGCCCTTTCCTTGCTTTTGTTGTGCGGGGTTCCTAGGTCCAAATTGTCACGTCTTTTGTGTTGAGCTTCTGCGTGATTTTGATGGCATATCAGTAGGCCACGCCCAAGGATGAGATGTCCAGAAACTCCATTTCGGCTTGGATGTATCTATGCATACCATCGCGATACTTGAGCACTAGATGTTTCTCAGAATATTTGATACCTAGCTTGGTGTGCAAGGTATGGAAGATATTTGTGAACTCAGGCACTTCTTGGTCTCTTTCTTGTTGTAGTGTGGTCCATTTTATATACAGGTCATCATAACTTCCAATAGGGTAGTATTGTTCCTTAATAGCATCCTTGAAGGACTCCCAGGTGAATGCAACTATAAATAATTAGGGTTCCTCTATTTCCTTTTTCTCACAAAAAGTTTCCCACCAATATTTGACATGGGGAATGGCTTTGAGGACCACAAAAGTAATATTTTCTCTATTTGAGAAGTTATGGACAGAGAAATACCCTTCTAGCAGATTCAACCATTTGTCTACACCATCTTCATCTATTTGACCTTCAAATATAAGAATATTGAAGTTGATTTGTACCTTGAAGGGGGCGGTACCTTTGTTTGAGGAAGATGCATCGCATGTTGGTAGGCATCAAAGGATTTTCTCAAAACTATCCATCATCTCATTCCTCTGTTGCATGAGGGATTCCTCGAGAAACATTTTGAAGGGATATCCTATCTCATCATCTCTATTTTTTCTCGCCATGAGAGGTCGCTTGGGTGTGCGAGAGATGTTTTCCTCAAGAGAAACAAGCTCGAGACCCAATTCTTTGTACCCTAACCTCGTTGGGGGCATGCATCAAGAACGATAAGGAGAAGACCGCTCTGATACCATTGATCGGATTTTATGAGAAGAATGGAATGAATATAGATTATTATCAAAAGATGTTTAACAAAAAATAGAATATACACAGTAAAATTGGTTTCTATTCAATAAGGAAATAAGATGAAACTGTAAAATGCAACGAAAAACAAGCTTTCCTGAATGGTGGTGGCTTATCTCTGAGAAGAGATGTGACGGTTGTGCTCATTCGATAGAAGATGATTACAATGAGGCTCTCAAGGCATTTTTACAATAAACAAGAATGTCAAAAACCCTAGGCATCCAAAAACCTAACCCTAGGAGATGAAGCGCCAAAAGTCATGTGGGCCCCGTTTGGGTAAGTTAGTACATAAACTTCCCGTGGTCGTAACTTTTGCATACGATCTCTGTTTTAGGCGCATGATAACCCGTTGGAAATATCTATCTGAGGAATACACATGTTTCTTGTGGTGAGCCTAACACATATTGACTTTGGTGACCCCTAAAAACGTTTTTTAGGGCCTCAAAACGACCCCGGAAGTCAGGGACCCAAAAACTAGGAAACAACTGTCGAACTGAATAACTGCCAAAATGAGTCAGTTGGAATAGGTGGGAGGCCACTGACATCCATCTAGATAATTAGTAGTTGGCATCAAATTTTATTATTAAAACATTGAAATAAAATTCACATATTACATCACTTGTTCGTAGCCACATATTATATCCACATAAGCATTAATTAAACTGGGGATTATAATGGGGATGTTACTCGGTGTACTATATATATATATATATAGGGGATTATAATGGAGATGTTACATTCCCCCTCCTCTACAATTGTGTGTCGTGCTCGGTGTATGGGATATATATATATATATATATATCCCAATTTACATCACAACACTTAGAAATAAAAATTCTACAATTTAACAATTCCAACAACAAATCTAACCATTAATCTCTTGTTCCTCTCAACTCAACGACCCAAGGAATGCACCATTCATTTATCATGGTTATCCCAATGGATGTAACATATGTTTATCAATTCTAACCCAAGGAATGTACCATCCATTTATCAAGGTTCCCAGTGTAGTTGGCTAGGACTCTGAGATGTAGTTCTGGAACTCTACCTTTCCAAAATGGAGTCTTGCATTTTTCCTTCTTCAAAATTGTCAAAAAAATTGCGGGTACTCTGCCCACATGTTTTCTTCATGCTCCCATAGAGCATGTGTAGTACCGTACCAAGTCCATTGAACCTTTACCATCCCTATGGATTTGTTCCTAAGCACTTTGAATTTCCGGTCCAGGATGCGTACTAGCTCCACCCGGAAGTCCCCTTCATGCTCCACCTGGATCACATTCCAATCAATTATGTGGTTAGTATCAGGTACATACTTCTTTAATAATGATACATGAAATACATTATGCACTCTCATGGATACACGCAATGATGGCATGTATGCAATTGGCCCTATATTTTCTAATATTTCAAAAGGTACACAATATCTCATTTCCAACTTTGGGAAACTTCCTGATCTTAGTGAACTTCTCTTTGCCTTCACTTTCCAAAAAACATGTTCACCTACTTTAAAATCTCGGAAAACAATATTCTTGTTTGCATAACTTTTATGCCTATCCTGGGCAAACTTCAAATTTTTCTTTATCCTTGTCATCTTCCCTTCCATTTCCTTCAACAAATATATCCCAACAACTATTATGTTTGTTGTATTATACCAACTCACCAGTGTGTTACATGTTTTTCCATACAATTCTTCAAACAAACCCATCTTCAATTAGGCCCGATACCCATTATTGTAGGAAAATTCAACTAAATGAATATAATATTCCCACATTGATGGTCGATCCATCACATACATTCTAAGCATGTCCTCAATTATTATGTTAGTCCTTTTTGTTTTCCCATCTAACTCTGGATGATATGGTGTACTAAGATTTAGATTTGTCCCAAATCCTTTGAACAAACCTTTCCAAAAATTCGAAGTAAACTTTGGATCTCTATCTAAAACTATTTTCTTAGGCACTTCATATGACTTAGCAACTTCCTTCATATAAATTTATGTGATATTTGTTTCCTTGTGTGTAGTCTTTACTGGAATAAAATGTGTTGATTTAGTTAATTTATCCACCACCACCATGATGGAATCATGTTGCTTCACTTTCCTGGGAAGGTTAGTAATAAAATCAATTGTAAATACTTCCCACTAACATTCTCGAATGGGCAATGGTTGTAGAAAACTTGTTGGGTGTCTATGTTTTGTCTTCACTTTTTAGCATTCTAGACATATGGCTATGTAATTAGCCACTTCTTTATTCATTCCCAGCCAAAAGTATTGGGTGTTTACTGCTGCAATTGTCTTCTAATAACCTGGGTTCCCAACATATGGCACATTGTGAATTTCCTTCAGAACTGCATTTTTCAACTCATTGAAATTTGACACATATACTTTCCCCTTATACATGAGAATTTCATCCTCTTTCAGCTCATAGAAATTAAATTTATGTTGAAAATTACGTTGTTGTAAGGTTTCTTTTATTTTCACATATTGTTGATCTGAATTTGTTGCTGCAATAATTTGATCTTTCAAATATGTCATGTACATTTTGATGGCTTCCACATGAACTTCATGAGATCTCCTGTTGAGTCCATCAACTACTTTATTTTCCTTTCCCTTCATATGATAAATTTCGAAGTCATATTCACTCACAAATTCTAGCCATCTAGTTTGTCTAGAATTTAGTGTTGGTTGTCCAAACAAATGTTTCAAACCACTGTGGTTTTCTCTTAGCTCGAATTTCTTACCCATAAGGTAATGCCTCCACATTTTTAATTCATGTACAATCATTTCTAACTCCAAGTCATGTGTAGCATAATTCCTCTCGTGCTCTTTTAATTTTCTGGACTCATAGCATACCACATGGTCCCTTTGACTGAAAACTCCATCATTTTCTTCCTTGCATGCATCAATGCACACAAAAAAATCATCATTTCGATCTGCAATCTTCAGTATTGGTGCACTTGCCAATATTTCTTTCAAATGTTGAAAACTCTCTTCACACTTGGAAGTCCATTCAAATTTCACTCCCTTCTTTTGCAAAGAAGTGATTGGACTTCCAATTCTTGAGAACCCTTTTATGGCTATTTGGTAATAACCGGAAAGACCCATGAATGATTTGTCCTCTATCACATTCTTTGGAATTGGCCATCCTCTAATGGCCTCTATCTTCTCAGGATCAACTTATGTACCTACTATTGAAATTATGTGGCCTAAGTAGTGAATCTTATTTTGGTAAAAGATGCACTCACTTAGCTTAGCATACAATTTATGTTCTCTTAAGACTTGCAACACCATTCTTAAAGGTTTCTCATGTTCTTATTCTGATTTAGAATAGACGAGGATATCAACTAAGAACACAGTCACAAACTTGTCCATGTACTCCCTCAACACTCCATTCTTCAGGCACATAAAAATTGTTTGGGCATTTGATAGCCCAAATGGCACTACCGTGAATTCATAATGCCCATATTGTGTTCTGAATGTTGTCTTGTTGATGTCTTCTTCATTTATCCTTACTTGATGATAGCATGATCGCAAGTCAATCTTCAAAAATATTCTTGCACCTTTCAGTTGGTCAAAAAAATCATCAATTCTTGGCAAAGGATACTTATTCTTTATGGTAACCTTATTAAGTTGCCCGAAATCAATACACAACCTTAAGGTTCTTGTTGGACAACTGATAGGGGGGGTGAATCAGTTGTCACCGTGCTTAAAAAATTATGCTTCTTTTTAAAATATTTACAAGGCACTCAATGATGATCACAATAATGCAGGGAAATGAACAGTGGCACATTCAACATCAGTCACATATATAAGAAACACAGAGACAGATATTTCCCAAAGAAACCCATACAGGGTAAAAACCTCTTCTTCTTTATATGATAAGTATCATTTACATTCTTTACATTATCATACATTTGAGCACCAACTCATTGTGAGGCTACAACCTCTGTTTTGCAAGATGCAACTTGCTGAGAGCACCAACTCTCTGTTTTTCTCTAGCATCCACTAGAAGGAAGCACCAAATCCCTGGTTTCTCTAGCACCAACTAGAAGGAAGCACAAACTCCCTGGTTTCTCTAGCACCAACTAGAAGGAAGCACCAACTCCCTGGTTTCTCTAGCACCAACTCCCTGTGTTCGAGCCCCCACTTGAACCTCTGAGCACACCAGTCCTCCCTAGCACCTCCCAACCACCCCATATTATAAATATGAAATACTGAAACCTATTACAGTGATATAGTGTTCAATGAAAACTTACCAGTCTCATCACTGTCCTGCAAGATTTTGCTACTCAGACTTCCTCACTGTCTTCCAGCATGCATCCACTGCCCATTCTGATCTTCCGCTTTTTATGCTCTGTGTGCCATGTTCATTCGCTGCATAGTTCTTCTTCTATTATTTTCAGTTGTTGCACTCTGATCCTTCTTCATGCATGAATCACCTTCAACAACAACATCCACAGCAATTCCAACAACGACAACAACCTCATCTCTTCTATGTACCGTGTATATATAGTTTCTGTGCATCTTGTGCATGCAATATTCAACATTCCTCTACATACTCATACCACGCCAATCTCCTCTACATATCAAGTTCTTTGTGTGATCATCATCGCGACTCTTCAGCTTCTCTGGCAGTTCAACCCCTGTGTCTATCATCACTAGGTGTTATGCCGAGATTCCTTTTTCTCTCTCGCAATTGAGACTCTTTGTCTTCTCTGTTACAGTCGAGATCATCCTTTCTATTTCAGTTATGAGCTCCAACCCTCATCCAACTGTCAATTTCCTCCACGAATCGTCTTCATTCCACTGGCAGATTCCATGTAACTCTTCAGCTCCTCTGGAAATCACACCGAAGTCTCTTCGCATCCTCTGGTAGAAACCATCAATGGTTTGTAGCAGTTACACTGTGAGGATCAACATTAGCCCTTCGATCATGCTCATGTTCACCTCCATCATTGGATTAACTCTGATGAGTTCTTGCATTATTTACCCATTTCTCACTTTTGCAATTCGGAGATTCTACGATGAGACATCTTGACTCTCCATGTCACGAGTTCTAAAAATCCGAAACAGATTTTTTCTAGGTTGTCTCCTTCCTTTATATGACCATGGCTATGACCAAGCGCTTATGCATAAAGTGCTTTTGCGATTTCTCATTTCGTGAATCTGGAGATGAGGCATCTCGAATCTCCAAGTTGCGATCCCCGAAACCCCGAAATGGAGCTTATCTGAACTAACTCCTTCCCTTCTCGTGACCACCGATGGTGACCACCGGCTGTGCCAAAAAGGCACTTCATATTTCACGAGTTTATAAACTTCATTGAGTCTGATCGACGATTGAAATCTCCATAGATCCGAGGGTCCAAATCTTATCGCGATCTCGCATCTCACGAGTTTCCACACCATGCTTTGTTGACTCCAAGTCAACGACTTGTCCTATGATTCGACGGTCCAGATTTGATCTTAATTCAATGGCTCAGATCATATCACAATTTCACATCTCGCGAGTTTCCACACCATGCTCTGTTGACTCCAAGTCAGCGACTTGTCCTATGATTCGACGGTCCAGATCTGATCTTAATTCAATGACTCAGATCATATTGCGATTTCAGCGTTCTTGTGGTTATGTTTCTTGGCTCTCCAAGTCACGATTCGTGAAACTCCAAAATGGAGTCGAATCAACAGTCCAGATCACACCTTGATCTGACGGCTGTGATTAAATCGTGATTTTGCATATCGTGATTTCGGTGGTTATATTTCTTGCCTCTCCAAGTCGCGATTCGTGAAACTCTGAAATGGAGTTGGATCAACGGTCCAGATCACACCTTGATCTGACAACTACGATTAAATCGTGATTTCTCATATTGCGATTTCGATGGTTATGTTTCTTGCCTCTCCAAGTCGCGAGTCGCAAAACTCCGAAATGGTGTGGGATCAACAGTCCTGATCAACACTTGATCTGATGATCATCGGGAATTGTAAATGGGATCCAACGATCAGAAATGTTGCTTCTCCTCCCGAGATTACTTTGTTCCGCTTACTCTGATCTTGTCGTCGATGATCTGCCAACAATCCGCTGCACTATCTCTTCTGAGCTTATTCGAATCTTCTCTGCAACGTCTTCTCATAATTCCCATCTATTACATACTTTATGTACTCATGCCATCTTCATTGTTGTAATTTCCATCAATGAAAAGTATACAAGCATGCGTTGTCTACTAAATATTTGCCAACAGTTCCATCATTCTTCTTCACAAAAAGAACCAGGGCTCCCCAAGGTGACCCACTTGGGCATATATACCCCTTCTTGAAAAGTTCTTCAAGATGCATCTGCAACTCTTTTAGTTCTAGTGTACCCATTACGTGAGGTGTCTTAGACACTAGGGCAGGTCCTGGCACCAAATCAATAGAGAAATCAATGTCTCTTTTTGGTGGTAGTCCCAGAATTTCTCTAAAAACATATTCAAAGTCCCTCAAAACTAGATGGTCTTCAATGCTTGCCACTTTGTATTTGATTTCCTCCTCCATATGTGTTTCAAACATCTGACATCCTTTCTGGAAGCTCTTCTTCAACTGCATAATTGAAATCACTCTAATAGCTATAGGTCTATGAATTCCTCGAATATAATTTCCATGCTTCCCTTCCTCATCAAGACATGTGATTGTCTTGTTGTAACAGTCTAGGACATCATTATGTTTCTCCAACCAATCCATACCAATTAGACAATCATATGAACCCAATGGTATGATGTTTACATCCACCTTTGTATCGAGTCCATTCATGTCTACCGAACAATATTTAACCAACGCA
>SNQJ01S0268413.1:0-11827 GCA_010110895.2 Picea sitchensis
GATTTCGACAGAGCAGGAGAGGGTTTGGATGAGTGACTGGGGGTTTCACAAGGCAGCTTAATGCCTGGGTAGTTAGGGTCATTTTGTAGGCAAGGGGGTAGGTTTGAAACAAAGTCATATGAGGGTTCGACAAACAAACCTTCTGAATAGGGGTACTCACTAGCCAAGAAACGCTCCACTTCCGAGTCGGAGTCTTCACTTAACACGATAGGGTTAGGATTGAAAGGAGGTTTTGGCTTGTTCCTCGCCATCCGAGAAATTAGACACAGGCATTCTTTCTGCCTTTGGCATTTGCAGTAGGTTTGGCTTTGGGATTTTTTCCCAAAGTCTCAGCGTTCTTAGTCATAGTGTGGGATAGGTCGATAGGTGAGTCGGACAAGGGTTTAGGTAACATAATGTTGTAGGGTACCGGGGGTACAGACTTGTCCTCACTCACCACAGGTTTGTCAACCTGTGGTGGGTTCGAATCCTCAAAATCATTCCGAGTAAGAAAATCATTCCAACAGTCTCTGTGTAACCCCAAATGACAGACAACAATAATTTTAACAAGCCCATAATGAAAAAGGTTGGTATCATCCTGGTTCCTTTTGTACTTATTTGACATTTTGAACAGGCTTCTATGAAAATAATAGAGCATATTGAGCTGATAACCCATAAAAACCATAAGCAAATGAAGGTGGTGTAAGAAAACAAACCCGTACCGACCTTCGCAGGTGATAAACTATTTGATAATCATCAATAAATCATGCCAACGTTGTTTCAGCATGGTCACTGGTAAACCTTTATCACAGGAGATAACCTTACGCGACTGGAAGAGTAGTGTCCAAGGGACCTCTTCTACTTTGCAATTCTTGGACCATCGTTGTCCAGTGGCAAGAAAACCCATAGCAAAACTGATAAACTGCTCGTCAATTTGCAATTGAACATCGTCGACCTTGGCTCGACATCCATCAAAGGTCATGGTGAATTTCCTAGCAACGCAGAGGTTAAAACCCTCAAATTTTTGTATGAACGGGAGCCATCCATTTTCCTCAAGGTCACTGCAGGCACTGTCGAACATCAACAGAGCCTGGCTGCCATTCGGTTCATCCCTCACGAATGGAGCCATGGTGCGAGCACATGGTAAGGGTTTGGGTTGAATTCCCCAATACACAGGAGCAGAGTCATTAACAACTACGAACGATCAAAGGGGAAGCATTAATGTGCGCATGCGAGGGTGGTGGAGTTTTTCACCGCCATGCATAATAGTAATGGAAAAGTACAACCGATGAATTAACCTTCTATTCAATCAATCCTAACATAGTTTAAAACCTTATCATTCAGCCAACCAAAAAAAATCAAACGATGAGTGATATGCCAACGCACCATTATAATATTTCAAACCATGAATATTCAATGTGAAATCAAACCCAAATGTTAACCACACGCTTATTGCACAAATGTGTAATCAAAAGTTTTTAAAACATTGTGACAATCGATTTCATAAAATTGGCAAGCCAAGAGCTATAAAAACTTTAACATAAGGATCACATTATATATATATATAAACAAAAATAATTCATGACCTTTATGCAATTCATAGAATCAAGTATAAACCCACATGCTCAATGCCTCATAAGTTTAATAAAATCAAATTGCGCAATCAAAGTAAGAATAGGCAAATAGGCATAGATCGAAAATCCTTTTAGCCACATAATGATAATCCAAAGGTAAGTGCCATTCAAAAAATCAATAAAAAGATTATGACAGTTCAAATAACGATGGAGGATTTTTCATGCTTACAGTCATGAAAACTAAATGGAGACCAATTTGCAAATGTTGCAAGAAATGAAAATATCGTCTATTTGGAAAATGCGACGACAATTTGAAGTTCAAAAGACATAGGTGTAGGCAGCTTATAGGGCAATGGAAAAAATTGAATTCACTGCCAACAAGCCTATGGTTTTCTGTCTTTTATCATTAGCTTGAGCTACATTTTGCAATATGTCGTTTTCCTTAGTTAACACATTCACTTGGTCCTCCAAGGACTTGATTCGAGAATGAAGCAGAGGGACATCTCTATAATACCGGTCGAGCCACAACTGACATTCATGGCACTATGGCGAACAGACTATGTATTAACAGGTGAGGCACTTTTCATTTGAAATGTAGGTTCTCTGTCGAGTTTGATCCCAGGGAAGTCGGGGTTGTTTCTAAGACACGGTGGGAGGTTCGTCACATAGTCATAGGGCTTAACTGAGCAAAGTCCATGTGAATATGGATACTCTTCAGTTAGAAACCGTTCAATTTTGGAATCAGAATCTTCACTTAACAGAATTGGTTTTTGGTCTTTGTTTTCTTTAGGTTTATTACGGGCACATCATGAAACCCAACGCGCGACCTTTTTACCCTTGTAATTGATATCACTGTTACCTTTACCCTTTCTCTTTGTAGACTTTTTAACAGGCTTACCACCATCTTTTGAATATGAATTAGGCAGGGTGTTGGGTTGGGTAGTGTCCGGGTAGGTCGAGGGTTTAACAGAGGGCAAGAGTGAAGAATGGGGAACAACATGCTCGATGACGGTTTCTGTAATGACAGATTTGTCGACTTGACCTATTTCAATACTAGCAAAACAATTCCTAATCAGGAAGGCATCCCAACAATCGCCATTTAACTTCAACTGATGAACCATAATAATTTTAATCAAACAGTGTTGGAACAGGCTGGAGTCATCTTTCTCTCTTTTAAAATGTTTTTCCATTTTGTATAAACTCGGAAGGAGAAAATATGGCATGTTTAAGGTAAAATCGATAAAACTCATGAGCAACTGCAAGTGGCATAAGAAAACCAAACTGTATCTACCCTCACGGGTAACGAACTGCTTGGCAATAGCTAACAAATCATGCCATCTAGGTTTTAGAGCTGTAACGGGCATACCTTTGTCGGAGCTATTAATATTCCTTGAGGTAAACAACAGTGACTAGGGAACTTCGTCAACCTTTTAGTTTTTAAACCATTTTCGTCCCATGGCTGGAAAACCAGTGGCTGAGCTAAAGAAATCTTCGTTTAACTCAAGATAGACGTCTTCAATTTTGGCTCTGCAACCATTAAACGTTAGTGTGAATTGTTGAGAAACTGCTAGGTTAAAACCCTCGAACTTCTCAAAAAACACTTGCCAACCATTCCTCCCTAAGTCCTCTCAGGCATTATCAAACAACAACAAATTTTGGACACCGTTGGGTTCCATTCTCACTACAGGAGCCATGGCTAATAGCACAAAATGAACAAGGTATTCGGCGATAGGGTTTGATAGGATAGAAATAGAGCCATTTTCCCCGAGCTTCCCCAACACGATGCAAAGGCAGTTCGAAATGCAAGGGTAGAGCATTAATGCTATGCGTGTGAGGATAGTGGTGTAGATCAAGGCCATGCATTAACATCATATCAGGTTGTACTTGGGATGACACGTTGGTGTAATGGTACATACAAATCATAAAAATTAAAAACCCATTATATGCATATCCAAAAATGCAATCAAAATGTTCAAATGAACAATTGCATATCCACAATTTGATCAAACAAATCAATTATGTCAAACAAACCATTGCGCCAAAGATTTTATAAACTAAAACCATATTAACAATAGTCAAATGCATAAATGGGTGGTGTTTTGATACATATGTAACCAGTGGTGTGTTTGAGGTCAAGGAGTTATAACCATGTAAACAATTAGGTTCATCTTAAATCAAATGAACATTAATCCTTTGATGTAATCAACATGAGTTCCAACTATGGGTTTTCACGCTTGCAGTCGTGAAAATGAAAACGAAAAAGCAGGTACGCAAAAATCGAAGGACAATGATGTCATTTAAAAAGTTGCGACGAGTAATGAGGGTTTAAAAACCCTGTGTAGGCATATTGTAAAAAAAGATAGAGATTAATATGGCTGCCAACAATGGCGACACACTAGTAGAAGCAGTTATCTCTGCCAAATGAACACATCTAGATTAGGATAATGAGAAAAAATCCAATGCGAAAACAACCAGAAAACTGTTTGAACATCATTATCAATCATAAAAAATTCCAGTTTTAGATTTCTTGTTATTTTAAAAGATAAAAGTTGATGACAATCTTAACAAAAATGAGTCACGATATTAAGGTTAAAATCTTAAATACTGTTTACAGAGCCATTGTTGCCAGCAGGCATCCATAGCCTTGATAGGGATGCCATTTAACCCACTCCAATATCTGTATCCTGCCATGAAGTTCCAGATCAGAACGAAGGACATTTAAGGTCAAAAGATTCCATATCTAAGAATTTTCATATACCTGACATTGCTTCACTGCAAGCAGGCCTATTCAGTACCCCGACAAAGTTGTCTTGACATCATGCATGCATTTACCCACTGCTAGCAGACCTGTTCAGTATCTCGATGGGTTTACAAGCACTTCCCACAACTCTTTAAAGATTTATTTATTTTTAAAGATATTTAATCGGGCGGGGTGATGCTGAAAATCCTGATATTTTGGACATATTTTAATAAATTATAGACCTTGAGAGAATTTTTAACTATCCTTCATTAATATCTAGAGATGGTTTATTGATAAAATGAACTTCGAAGGCAGGGAGACATCTCTGATTTGTTTTTTTAAGGAACAGGGACAATGTAAGAAGAAATGGATGATCATGAAAAGCTTCAATTACAGATTGAAATCAAGAAACGCCTTTCAAACAATAAGCTTTATTCAACATGGTTGTAAACTTTAGAAAAATATCATAATTGATGTTTAAACAACCTTCAGCAGTCATTTCAAAGGAGAAATTTGTTTTTTCTCTTTGTTCGAACAGTTCATGATGCAGGTATATGTATTTCAAAAATAAAAACTGGTAAGCATAAGGGAAGAATCAAAACCAAAAAAACAAAGAAAAAAGAAAAGCAAACAAAGGAAAAATATTTACACATTGTACACAGGGTTGTCATCAAGTGAAATACCTTTTTAGAGCTTGGTCGTTCATCGGATAGGTGTCTGGCTGTCCCTCTAGACTCTGTAATCGAAAAGAGATGGGACCCAATTTATCAGCAATCAAAAATGGTCCTAGCCATAAGTTTTGAAACTTCGTATGCTCTCCCTTTCCCTCATGCAGTTTGTCCCATTTTAGGACAAGGTCACCTACTTCAAAGTTTCTGTCAGAGGTAGAATTTGAATCAAACCATCTTTTAACCACGAGTTGATATTGATCCAATTTTCGTTCGCTTGAGCCCTCACTTCCTCTAATTTTAACAAGGTGTTAATTCGATTCTCCAAAGGGGGACAATCCTCTTCTTGTATTTTCTGCAATAGCTATAGTGAGGGAAGAAGAATATGTGGTGGCAGAATTGCCTCTCTACCATAAATGATAAATAAGGGAGAGTTACCCACAACAATTTTTGGAGTCACTCTATCAGCCCAAATTGTGTTTAACAGTGCATTATGCTAATTTTTATGGTTTTCAGATGTCGTTCTCTTGATGATTTTAATCAGATTTTTATTAGTTGATTCTGCCAATCTGTTACCTTAAGGGTAATAGCTGGTGAAATATTTTAATTTAATTCCTTTTTCTAGAGTGAAATTACTCATCTCAAGAGACGAAAAATAGGAACCGTTATCGAATACTAGACAGTCAGGGATACCAAAACGAATAATAATATTTGAGTTCAAAAAGGAAATTACCTGACTGGTATTTACGTCTTTTAATGGGGAATATTCGGACCACCTAGTGAAGTAATCCATGGTTGTTATGATAAAATTATGCTACTGTGAGGATGGCGGATTGATCGGGCCTATAATATCAAGACCCCACTACTGAAAAGGGGAGTCTACTAAAACAGACTGCAGAGGGAAGGCTGGTTTCTGTATCCGTCCGGATGTTTTTTGACAAATAACACACTTGCGACACAAAGCATGAGCATATTTAAAAAGCGTAGGCCAGTAATAACCTTCTCTTAATAATTTATGGGCAGTGGTATCTCCACCAAAATTCCCACCGGCTTCTCCTGCATGCAATTCTAATAAGACCTTTTCTGCTTCATCTTTCTCAAGACAACGCATTAGTACTCCATCAAAATTTTGATGAAACATAATACCATTAATCAACTGAAAGGAAGCAGATTTCAATCTTAGTGCTCTTCTTTTAGTGGGATCCAGGTGACGGGGGGCTGACCCATGTTCAAGACAGAATTTTATATCATCATACCAGGGACTAATAGGGTTTTGTGCACAACATATTAAATTTTGGTAGTGTTGTCCTGGATTTGACATATCATTTTCCTCTTGCTGTCCTGTTGCTGAATCAACGACTAACTTGCATAGCCCTTGACCTCTCACTATTTGTTCTGGGGTGATTCCTATGTCATACTCTTGTAAGGAGGTAACCCAGTTCACCCTCTTTTCGCCTAGTTCTTTCTGTACTAACAGATTTCTGACGGTCGGGTAAGGGATGATAATTTTCATCCTATATTTCAAAAGATAAGATCGGAAGTGCTTTACTGCTTTAAAAACAACATAGGCTTGCTAATCTACTACTGGGTAATTAAGTTATGTGCCTTTGAAGGCTAAGCTCATAAAGGAAATTGGGACTTCATTGTTTTCAACGTTCTTTTGAGTTAGGACAACAGTGTAGGAGCGGTCAGAAGCAAATGTATAGAGAGTGAAGTCTTGCAAAAAATCGGGGCTCATCAGAGAACGAGTGTCTATTATGGCCTTTTTTATTGAATTAAAAGATTGGTTTTCTAAGGGTCCCTAATGATATTGTATGTCCTTTTTTATTAAGTTTTGTAAAGGTCTCACCATTTCTGAAAAACTGGGGACGAATCTCCTGACAAAGTTTATCTGGACTAAGAAAGACTGCATAGACTTTTTTGACGAGGGAGGGGGAAGTTTCGAGATGACTTGAGTCCTTTCAGGGTCGATAATCATCCCTTCACTTGATACAATAAATCCTAAGAGCTTACCTTGTTCTACTGTGAAGATAGATTTTTTAGGATGCAAGGAAATGCCATACTTACGACATCACTGTAGAATGGTTCTTAAATGAGCTAGATGATCAGCTTTGTTTTTTAGAATACAGTAACATCATCCAGGTAAACTACGATAGATTGATTGATTAATCCTCAGAAAGCGATGTCCATCACTCTTTGGAAAGTGGCTCCAACATTAATGAGTCCAAAGGGATTTTTCCTATATGCGTAGGTGCCCCATGGAGTGCGGAAGGTAGTTTTAAGTTGTTTTGGAGGGGACATCAGGACTTGGTTATACCCTGAAAAAACATCCAATGAGGATAATCTTTCAGAACCAGATACCTGTTGAAGGAAATGTTCCATGGGTGGGACAGGGTAGTTGTCTTTATCAAACGCTCGATTAAGATTTCAGAAATCGACGCATAGTCGGATTTCACCACTCTTCTTTCAGACAAGGACAAGATTAGAGACCCATTGCGTGTGCCTAACTGGGAATATTATCTTATCATTCAGGAGTTTATCTAATTCCTTTTTGACAGTCGGTTTGAGTTTTGGGTGCATTTTCCTTAACTTTTGTTGAAAAGGTAAGGTTTGGGGTTTCATAGGAATAACGTGTTGTATGATGTTAGGATCAAAGGTTTTTAGGTTGTTGTACGTCCAAGAAAAAACATCTTTGAATTCCTTAAACAATTTAATAAACGTCGCTTTCTCTTGTTCAGAACACCCCACCCCTAAATTAATGCACAGTGGATTGTCTTTAGTTCCCAAGTTTACTTTTTCATACGTTAAAGAGGAACTATTTGTTTTATAGTTCACTGATTTTTTGAATTTGTCTTGAAGATCATAATTTTTTTCTAATCTAACTACATATTTATGGATAGAATTTACCATGTCCGATGAAGATTCAGGAGATCTTGGATCTGGCATTACTGTGAAGTCACGAAGATTTTCATCATGAGTACATTCGTCGATCACTGCGCCTTGGAAAGTTTCTTCCATATGCAGGAAACTTATAATCTATTGATCATCATCGAAGACTCTCCAATTCATGATGTTGTCAGGGACGGATGGACTAAACAACAATTCGATGGAGAATGCATTCAGGAAAAAGCCTTCTGCAGGAAAGAGTTTCGAAGCTACATTAGCTAACAAGTCAGCTTCCAAATTATTCAATCTAGGAATATAATTTATGTTAAAAGAAGAAAACTTATTCATCAAATTCCATACCTCAGATTGGTAGATTTTAAGGTGTGGAGATAAACAGTGGATAGAATTTTTTACCTATCTAACCACAATTTTCGAATCTCCAAAGACAGTCAAATTTTGAGCGTTCATATCTAATGCTTTCTTGAGGCCTTGCAATAAAGCCTCATATTCTGTTGTGTTGTTTGTACATTCAAACTCTAACCTGCATGCAATCAGGGTTTTGTTACCTGCTGGATCAATAATCACACAGCCCGCACCAACTCCTTCCTTGGATTTTGACTCGTCAAAGTAAAGAGACCATATTTGATTTTTTTCGGGTGAATGTGACCATTGGGTAGAAGCTACTAGCTGCATATATGTTATAATTTCAGACTGTTGTTCCGGGTTAGTGATAGAGGAGGTTTCGACCATGAAATTTCCGAAAAAGGTATCCATCCCTTGTATTTCAGGTTAATCGACAGAAGGTGTAAATGGTTCGTTGGGATCATTTAAATCCGTCACTATGAACTTTAGGTAATGTTCACGATTTACCTTGATTCTGTTGGGATTTCCATTCTTGGGCAGCCACAAGTGAGACCAATCTGTCACGAAATAGCCGTGTAGCTGTTCTAACCAGTCTCTGCTTAAAAACAAACCATAAACTTCTGGAATATCTATAACAATAACATCAATCACTTGATGAACTTTGGGGTTAGACGACAATCTTATAAGCACATTCCTTAATTCGCCTATAACTTTAACACTAGTTCGATCAAGTTGGATGATCTTTAAGGTATATGGTTGAACTTCAGCATTAATCTTCTGACACACAGACCATGGAATTACGTTGGATGACGCTCCTGAATCTACCATACAATTGTGTATGTTCCTATTGAAGATTTCAAAAGTTAAAAAAAATGGAGGGACGTTTTTGCGAGTACTAATGGTGGAAGCTTGTTGCTTTTTACCCGCAGCCTCTAAAACTAATTTATCTACATTTGTTACATTATTTACAGGAAGGTCTCTTTTCTCGTGAGGGTCAGAAGTATTCTTAGCGGAGGCCTTCTGAGGAACTTTTGGGTTGTTTTGAAAACCTTTGTTACTGCTTGGATTGCAGTTTTTACTTTTCTCTGTGATATTCTGTAACATTTTTTGTAGCAGAAACGAGAATTTTAATAATTCATAAATAGAAATGTTAGCCCTTAATTTTTTTAGATCTTCAACTAAATCATAATCTAATCTTGGGTTGGCATAATTCTGTTTAGTCTCAGTTGTTTTAGATTGTTTTGGGGGCAAAGTCGTAGTGTTTTCAGAAGAAGGCTTGTTTGTTGTCTTACTCCTAGTATTGTAAGGATGTACTGTCTCAAAATTAGATTGAAAAATGTTATCCGAGAAGTGTCCAAAAATGTTCGGAGAGGATTCATCTTCTTCTACTGTCTCTTGCTCAGCTACTTCCTCAGGGATCTCAGGAGGCATCAAGTTATCCTGTGCTTCTAGAATTCTTTGAATAGCGAATTGCAGGGTTTCTAGATTCAAGCCTTTGGTAATTGAATTAGGTCAGTTGGTAGGAAAAGGCTTCCTAAATGGGGGTTTATAAGGCCCTTTGCTCGAAGAAGCTTCTTCAACTGTCCTTTTCAAATCTATAACTTGATTTGACAGTTTTTGAACGACTTTTTGTAAGTTTTCTAGATCAAAGTTTTCTGGTTGTGTTTTGTTTTGGGCAGGTCGAGGGAGGATTTCGATTTTCTTTTTGGAAGATGAACTAGTCTCTATTTCATTGCTAGTAGTTTATTTTAAGATGAGGATGTCTTTCTCGATCTGACTGGCCTCTTCGAAGGCTTCTAACAACGTGGATTTCTTAGATCTCTTTACCCAAATGGCTATACTTTGATGTAAGGCTTTCGTATAATATGCTATGATAAGATTCTCAGCAGGCATCGAATCCGTAGGGATTCGGTTCTTTAGTGTTAAGAATCTTTGGTTAAAGTCTTTGATTTTCTCTTTGGGGTTCATTCTTAAACTAGAAATCTCCATGACTAGAACTTTTGGGGACTTGTCGTCTCCAAACTTCTCAAGAAAATAGGATTCAAATTTCTCCCATGAAACGATGGTATGGGGCTGTTGGGAAAAGTACCAGGTAGAGGCATTGCCCTCGAAGGTGTAGGCAAAAAATATATAGACTACATCTTCATGCTCGACATTACGGAGTCTAATGGCTAACATAAACTTTTTGATGTGATCTTCAACGATCTGTTTAGAGTCCGGGTCAAATTTAGGGAGCCACTTCTCCGGGTGTTTGGGTAAGGGATGCTGAGGCCGGAGTACGACCACCGCATCTTGGTCAAGACAGGGTCTAGCGGGATTGTTCTGGTTGGCCATTGGTGTGGGCGATGTCGAAGGATAGGATGAGGAAATACCTTCGTCAGAGGATTCTTCTCCAGAAGAAGAAGGGGATGAAGGATGTGTTGATGGTGGTATACCAGATCCTCCTACTGCAAGAGTGAGGATTGGATCTGTAGGGTTTAAAGTGAGTTTAGTGCCTCCAAGTTGTTCCCTGATATCATAGAAATCTAATGGTTGGTCCAAAGGTTGGTTTGGTTGTCTTAAACAGGTGAAGGCACTGTGTGTTCTTATGAGAGATTGGCATGCAATCTCTTGTACGTCACCACCTGTAGGATTTGGAGTTACTGGTTCAACTGTGATCCGTAGATCATCGTTTGATGTGGTTTTTGTTTGAGGGACAATGTTGTCATTTGAAGGACTTCTAGTCACTATAGGTGAGAGAGTAGGTGGTGGAGGAGTCTTAAGACCACCTCGCACCATTAATAATTTTCAGGCCCTCCTTCTAGCGCCATTTGTTGATGGCCGAAATTGACCACTCGTCAAATAGAGGAGTGAATCTGGTCTAGGGTTGTCTAAATAACCCAAACCATTTGGATTAATCCACTCCAATGGGTTTAGCGGCTCCGTTAGCCGATCTAAGTCCTAAGAAAACAAAAAAAACTAAAGAAACTAACTAAATAAAAAAAACAGTTACTGGAAAACTATATACAAGTCTAAAATATATTCACAGTTTACTAACTAATAGAATAGTAGTTCTACTAATTAAATGTACAATTTATCGATATATTTATATCTCTAATATATGTACAATATTCACAAAATGTAGATTTTGATCTGAATCTACAAAAATAAAATATAGATTGATTTATGACAACGAAGCTATCATTCAATGTTTTTTTTTTTTTTATAACTTTTATAAGAAAGACATGAAATGGTAGCTATCTAGTTGAGAAATAAAAATAAAAATCAATACAATGTATTTAGACTACAGGAAATTCTTATATTAATTAAACTAATAAAATGCAACTAGCAAACTAACCTGTAATCGCATCTCCTATGCGTCTTGTGCATAACATCTACGTTTGTTGTTTGATGAGGCCAAACCACACCAGATATTACCAATGCTTCTCGTAAACGCGAAGCAGTAACGCTTTGAATGCTAATGACAGAACAAGGAAGATATGTAGCAATAACAATTTATGATTTGACAAATGATCATATTAAGATAAATCTGACTATGAAAATTTGCATATAATTGCTCATTGAATAAAGGATCAACCTTCTAATCATCAAATGTGAACAAATTAATTGTTGCATAT
>SNQJ01S0268416.1:0-11492 GCA_010110895.2 Picea sitchensis
GAATTGTACTAACCAAGATTTAGTATGATTTACCTTCTTCAACTTGTTTGAGTCTACTAAAGTTGGGGTAACATAACTTAAACTAGCTCTTGGGTCAATTAAAATAGATACTTTGTTGTTATGAACTTTATCTTCAATATCCATAGTAGTGGATTGATGATATGCTTGTTTTCCATCCAAAACTACATTGATTCTATGAATACTTTTTCCAATATCTCCAACTATTAAAGCTTATTGTATGTTCTGAATTGTTTTATTTGGAGAATTCCTATAAGGAGAAATTCTCAAAAAATGTGGTTCTCCATATCCCTAACATTTCAATGGTTCTCTAGGATTATCATTTTCTTTCGAAATGGTGAAGGTTTGAAACCCTTTTTCCTTTGATTTAGCTCCTCTTGATTGTTTTCTTACCATGTTTTTGGATTTTCAAATCGTTGTTTGTATTGATAGTAACAAAATCTTGATTTTCACAGTACTTCATTCAAATTTTTTGGGTTATCAAACTCTATTATGTCCTTGTATGATTGAGGTAAACAACTTATAAACCTTTGAAATTTTACCTTTTCATCTTTGATATAAGGCACAAATCTCAATAATTCGAGGAAATTAGTAACTAGATCATTCGTGGACATCTGTCCTAATTTCAGTTCATAGAACTATTTGGTTTTTATCTCATAATAACTTTAAGATAAGTATTGTTTCTTAAAGTGTTTCTTAAAATCTGCCTATTCCATCTTCTTTTCTTTTAGTCCTTTGGCTAGTTTTAAGTCTTTCCACCATATGATGTCTTTACCTTTCAGATTGTAGATAGTCATCCTTACTTTCATATTACTAGAGTAATTGTAAATCTAGAAGTATTTCTTTATGTCATGTAACCAAGCTTATGATTTTTCATCGGTTCTGGACTCACCATCAAATGTTGAAGGTTTTATTTTCTTGAACTCTCCATATAAATGGTCCATCTGTTTTCTTTTCCTTAGTGTATATGCTCTGTTTTATGTCATATGTGTGTCGTTAGAAGAGTTATTTTCTTTTTCTATTCCATGGCTAGAATCCTTTGAGGAATGTTTACTAACTTCCTTGCGTGATTCATTATTCTTTGGGGTCTTTTTTGTTTCTATGCTTCATAACAACATCTCATTTATTTCTTGTTGATCCTCCTATTCTTTCTTTAGTTTTGTGTTATCATCTTTGAATATGTGTAATTCCATGATAAGATTCCTCATCATTTCCAACACATGTGTTGTTGAACTTCCTTCGTTGTGATATTTTGGGTTTCTAGGAAGCTCTTGATTATTATTTCTTTTAGGTCTGTATTCTTCACCATTCTACACTGACATAGTTACAAAAGTTTTTGACACGGTCTGTTTGTAACAAGAAAATTTTGTTTGTTATATTTTTCGTCAACACTATCATTTTTTGGTGATGCCCTCATCCCTAAGTGTTGTAACCTACAACATTGTTACCATATGTAATAAACCCCATTTACACACTATAAAAAAAATAAAATTGATTGTATTATTTTGTGTAAATAATAGTACTTAAATCCTAAAAAATCATCGCTCGTGTATTTTAATATGGTTCTAAATTCTTCTAACATATGTTTTTTTTAGGGTGATCATTTGTTTTCTACTAGACCTTATTAATGATATCTCATCATTATATCCAAGGCCCACATGGTTTTTTTATTGTAACTTGTTAAAATCCTTATGGTTTCGTTCTCAAAAATACCTTAATCCCTATATATATATACAAAGCTTGTATATTTACATATATATAAATTCTTGATTACACAAATATTATTTAACAACATAGTTACTAGGTTAAAAATTGAACTTCCCATGAATACTCTCATTAGACTTCATTACTGAGCCTTGTCCCTAGTGATATGTAAATTTTTCTTCTAGGGTGTATTTATTTCTCTACTATTACTACGAAATAAAGGAAGAGATTTAAATTTATATCCTTCTTAATCTCGTACCCAACTAAGAAATGACAAGGAAATTTATATCCTTCGAAATGGTGAAGGTTTGAAACCCTTTTTCCTTTAATTTAGCTTCTCTTTCTTGTTTTCTCTCCATGCTTTTGGATTTTCATATCGTTGTTTGTATTGATCATAACAAATTCTTTCTTTTTGTAGTACTTCATTCAAAGTTTTTAGGTTATTAAACTCTATTATGTCCTTTTATGATTGAGGTAAACAACTTAGAAACCTTTGAACTTTTACCTTTTCATCTTTGATATAAGGCACAAATCTCAATAATTCCAGGAACTTAATAATTAGACCCTCCATGGACATCTGTCCTAATTTTAGTTCATAGAAATCTTTGGTTTTTCTCTCATAATAACTTTCAGATAAGTATTGTTTCTTTTAAAGTGTTTCTTAAATCTTCCCATTCCGTCTTCCTTTCTTTTAGTCCTTTGGATAGTTTTAAGTCTTGCCACCATATTCTAGCTTTACCTTTCAGATTGTAGATAGCCATCTGTACTTTCATATTACTAGAGTAATTGTAAATATAGAAGTATTTATTTATGTCAATTAACCAAGATTTTGCTTCTTCACCAGTTCTAGACTCACCATCAAATGTTGAAGTTTTGATTTTCTTGAACTCTCCATCTAAATGGTCCATCTGTTTTCTTTTCCCCACTATAAATGCTCAGTTTTTTGTCATATGTGTGTCGTTAGAAGAGATTTTTTCTTTTTTTGTTCCATGGAAAGAATCCTTTGAGAAATTTTTACTAACTTCCTCGTTCGCTTCATTATTCATTGGGATTTTTTTGTTTCTATGCTTCGTAACAACATCTCATTTATTTCATGTTGATCGTCTTATCCTTTCTTTAGTTTTTCATTATCATCTTTGAATATATGTAATTCCATGATAAGATTCCTCATCATTTCCAAAACCTGGGTTTTTGAACTTCCTTCCCTGTGATGTTATGTGTTTATATGAAGCTCTTGATTATTATTTCTTTCATGTTTGTCTTCTTCTCATTCTACATTGACATAGTTACAAAAAAAATTGATACGTTTGTTTGTAACAATAAAATTTTGCTTGTTATATTTTTTGTCAACATTATCATTTTCTGGTGATGCCCTTAAGCCTAAGTTTTGTAACCTACAACTCTAATACCATATGTAATAAACCTCATTTACACTCTATAAAAAAATTGATTGTATTCTTTTGCGTAAATAATAGTACTTAAATCCTAAAAAATCATCGCTCGTATAGTTTAATATGGTTCTAAATTATTCTAACATTTTTTTGTCTAGGGTCATCATTTTGTTTCTACTAGACCTTATTAATGATATCTCCTCATTATATCCAAATCCCACAAGGTTTTTTAACTTGGTAAAATCCTTATGGTTTCCTTCTCAAAAATACCTTAATCCCTTAATATATACAAAGCTTGTATATTCACATATATATAAATTCTTGATTACAAAAATATTATTTAACAACACGGTTACTAGGTTAACAATTGAACTTCCCACGAATACTCTCATTAGACTTCATTACCGAGCCTTGTCCCTAGTAATATGTAATTTTTTCTTCTAGGGTGTATTTCTTTCTCTACCATTACTACGAAATAAAGGAAAAGATTTAAATTTATATCCTTCTTAATCTCGTACCCAACTAAGAAATGACAAGGAAATTTACTAAACCCAAGACATTCTTGGTAGGTAGCACTGAATAAAATTTGAACGAAAAGGTTAACTCAACCTTAAGGCCAGTCTTAATCATCTTAAATATGAGAGTATTGGATATAAAGGGTTAATATAATTTAAATTTTTTACAGTACATACAACTTCCATCTCAGAGATTCGAGGAAATCCTAATGTTCCACTTCCCTGACTTCACATGGGCTTCCTGTGCGGAAGTACTACATATTTTGATATAGAGTAAGAGTTGAGGGATCGATACATTCTAATATCGACTTACACAAGACTACATGTATATTTTACTGAAAGTTGATTCATTGTGTTTTCATTCCATTTTGTAATTTCGTCTTTCTGATACACATAATTTGTTTCCCTGTTTATACCCAGAGATTTCTCTGGCAGTGAATTCAGGTAGCGATGATGGTGAGCGAATCTGTTATCGCTTAAGGTAAGAACGCAATCTTTCACTCAATGAGTAATAATTGTGTTGTTGTGTTCTAGAGGAACTGCACTCATACGTTAATAAGAATGCTATCCTTCCTTATTTATTTGTTGAAAGGAGTATGCCTCAATAATATTGAAGTTCTATGTTAAAATTTCTAGAACTTAAATGCAAAAGGTAGGAATAGAGTTAGGTTTTTCTATAATTGAAGGAAGAATGATAATAAGAGAATACTTCCTTTCACCAATAAGGGTCCATCTATTCAAGTCTTGTCCAATTTTTTCCATTGATAAGGTTGATGGATATATATACATTCTGTAATTTATGAGCATTACCAAGTTAAGTCTGTAGCCAAACATTTTGTTTTTATTAAAATAAATGTCTCT
Source organism: Picea sitchensis (assembly GCA_010110895.2). Classification (NCBI taxonomy): domain Eukaryota; kingdom Viridiplantae; phylum Streptophyta; class Pinopsida; order Pinales; family Pinaceae; genus Picea; species Picea sitchensis. The sequence continues at coordinate 4,490 of SNQJ01S0268416.1, forward strand.
AATAGAGTATATCCTGGATTAGGGAAACGCCCAGCCAATTATCATGTCATTACCTTTAGTCCTCTATTGTTTCTTGAAGTTGATAATAACACTCGACAATCTTATTTTAAATGAATACTACTCTTGGTCTTGTAATGAACCTCAAATTTACCATTAAAAAAAAAAAAAATCCTTTTTCTATGACATAAATCAATTTTCATTTAAGTTTAGAATTTAAGAGAAGTAATGATCTGTCTCTGTCCATAAGGATATTATTACACTAGTCTAATATATTCGAACAAAAAAGATTTTGTGGGTAAAATCCTTCCATTACTCTATTCTTCCCTAAATTCTCAAACTACACCAGCATACTCAAATGTATAAAGGCGATGTCTAAACTTAGGTCGAAGGAACCCTTGATGTTCAAAGGGATAAAGATCAGAAGGGATAGCACCTTTGAAGTAATTAAAGGGAGGTGGGGATTGAAGATCGTCTCACAGAGTCAAGATTCGGTGGTAGAATGCCAAATCATTTTGGTCAGATATCCTTAGAAGAATGGACGGTGAAATTTCCTCGGGAAAGGTACCAAAATCCTGTGGACCGTTGGATCTCATGGCTCTATGCGGAAGTTAATACTAATCATCCTTTAGTGTTTAGAAGCTCAGGAGGAATAGTGTCCGTTGGATGAGAAGCAACAGGAGCCATTGATCTCGTGCCTTGAAATTCATTGATTCGGAGTTTGGGTTTTGGAGCAGCAAGGAGGTTTGTAGATGCTACATCGTGAACTCCCGGTTCGCGAAAATCCCAAAAGAATCGGGTCTGTCGATCTCTCGAGGGGAAAATTTTTGGCATTTCATCTTCGGGGAAAATGGAGGGGAAAATATCGAACTTCGGGGATTAGAAGGAGAAAAGTTTGGAGTTACATCGCAACCTTACAAACCCCGAAATCGCGACGCGCTCCAAGGAGATAGCCCAGGTCACAAAGCGTGGTCGCATGGATGGAGGCTACAAGAAGAGCCAAACCCGTTAAGCCCTTTTCGGCATTTCGGGACCCGGGAAATTGAAAGTCTTAGAATGTTGCAACTGGAGTCGCGAAACCCTGAAAAATACTGGGCCCATAGTTATTTTATGAATACTATGAAGACAGGTTTCTGCAGGGCCCACAGTCCCTTCACATTTTGCAATTCGTCTTTTCGTGTTTCGATTTATTGAATGTCAGGTGTTTGTAACCCCGACATCCCAAACCCTGAAACCCCGATCATTAATGTAACTTGGTGCATGAAACCCTTTTAATCTTGAGTTCGTTGTTAGTAATTGTTGAAAACCCAATTGACCTCTATTTTTCACAGCATTCAGTTTCCCAATTTAAAAAAGGTCATTCAGATTTCATTATATCCTAAAATCTCAAATACCATGGTTATTGCCTTAAAGAAAGGCCTTGTTTTCAACGCTAGAAAAAAAATTGGATCGACATACTCTAGATCTATAATACTAAATCATTTTATCCCATTTCGACATTCCCTATAATCATTACCCAAATGGTTCAATTCTGCCATAGCGATTATTTAGATTGGAAATAAAGATCCGAGTAAAGTTTTGATTCTATCTTTTGCTTCTAGAATAAATATGCATATAAATACATGAGTCTATAAGTATAAACCTACTCAATCCAGATCTGTATGATATTACGATTACAAATTAATAACCCTTGCCTATAAACGAATTTATACTATCAATTCACTTGCACACGAATAACTCTGTCTTGGGTTTTTAATTCAGGAGGGGCGATCCCCGAATTTAATTGCTTGATTATAAGACTTCATATAATGACCAGATATTGTCTATGGAGGCTGTCTCAAGTTAGTATAGTTATATACATTATGGAAAATTGAAATAATCATTCACAGAGTTACATTACAACAAATAGATATGATCATTCACATAGAGAAGGAAAAGTCTACATATCTGGAACAGTTTTGCGGAAAGACAAAGGGAATAGCCACGTTCCTCCCAACCGTAGAACAGGGCAGCCAAAACCACTTGCCCGATTCACCCCCTAGCCTAACCATGAATCCATGAGGGTGAACTTGGAAACTCCTCCTCCGCACTGTCCTCCAATTCCAACAGTTATCCTCTTGCCTCACACTTATTCAACAGTGCTCATAACAACAAGGAAAAATCCGTCTCAACGAGCTTCTCTTTCCTCACACTCAATCCGTAGTGTTCATAACAGAAAGGAGAGCTCAAAAATATTTCCCATCATACTCGGCAGCATCCTGCCTCCTCGCATATGCTATATATCAATTTTGCCTAGGTATTTTTCCCTCCCTTGGGGGGATTTTCGCAGCTTTCTAAACCCCTGATTTTCAGGGGCTTCCAATGGACAAATCTCTAATTTTCCACTTGTAATAATCAGCCCATAGGTAGTTCCAACTTGTTCCCCACTCATGGAGTCATGGTCAACTGATTTTAACATGGTTGTTCCATTTTTCCTTCTGCAATTAATATCAATATTTTGTTTTTATACAAGTGTCATAGTCAAATAGTTAGTTGAGTCCCAATCAGAACTCTGCCTAACAGTAATAATAATTAATTACAAATATCTAATTCGAAATTCGGAATTGCCATAAGTTGCAAAAATTTTCCAAATTCGAATTTATTAAAAACGGAATTAAATTTCCAGCAAATTTAACTTTCAAAAATATTTTATTTTTGAGGATATCAAAGGTCTCTTGCAAGAGTACCCTAGAATTTATGGGTTGTATACTCTGTGTGAAGGTGGATTTTCAATTTCATTATGATAGTTTTTTCTTGGCGATTCTTTCCTTATTTGTTATCATTGTCTTCGTAACACTTCCTTCAATTCTTAATATAGTGTGCAATCAGGGTAGATACAATTTTTCCTCTTGATCAACGTAATATTTAACTTGAGAGTAACTAACTCTTTTAAAGGATTTCTACAACGTATTCACTGGTTTGGTTTAAAGAGAGAACCTCCATTTTTTTATTTGTGTTTGTTTTATTTACAACTTCAAATTAACTATATAGATACAAGTTTAATGATGGGTCCCTTTGTGTTTAGAGCGAAACCATCAGAATATACAAGTAAACCTTCCCATTGCGCCTATGATGTTTCACCTATTCATCTTATGTGGGATGCTATAGGTATCACCCTTTGAATATTTAAGAAGCATTCAAATCTTTAAATTCCTTTATATACAACAAACGTTTTCTCTTAAGCATTCTGGTGATGGTTTTCCACTGGGAGGAACGGTACAAGAAGTCATATTGCTACAGGATTTTAAGATAAGTCATGTGATAATTTTGCTAAGTTTTGTATTTTTTAAACATCCTCGAATGTACTCTTATCCATTCTAAAATTTGTATTTATGTATTGCAAGTTGGAGGGATATCGCTAGTGTGAAGGATCAGAGTTTAACCTAAGAAAAGTACTCGAGTATCAATCTCAGAGTTCTTACCAGTAAAGTTGTGATTTAGCTCCCATTTTGTTTTCCCTTGGAAATAAGTCTTCTTAATAGTTAGGGATTTTATATTTATTCCTTATCGGTCATATCTGAGTAGATTTTGTATAAAATATCAATGATATTATATTTATATAAGAAGAATTTAAAAGATGCTAACAAAACACACAACATTTTCTTTATTCATCATAAAAATACATAGTCCCCTTGCTGCTATTTTATTTTTGTACCTTCAGACCGAGAAATGCATTGATAAACAATTTTACTCCTAATTGTTTTAATTTTGTAGTTTCCCTTTTTTTTTACGATAGTTTTCCTAGGGTCTACTTTGTATCCATATTTATACAACAATAACAACAAAAACCCTGATTATCAACCATTTCTATAGAATTATCAAAATATTTATTTTCTTCTTCAATGTATAAAATCTTCTAGACATACTATAGTTGTATAGTGATTAGAAAATATACTATTGTATATGGTAATTTCCAGAATTTAAAACTTTGTGTAACTATACATGATTGTTATAATATCTCCTTTCTCGTGATTTATAGTTTAAATGCATAATTCTATATTAAGGGGTCCATGGGTCATAAAAGTAGTTATTCTAATTTTTGTAGTATACATACATTTATATAGATCAAATTTTGTAGCTACATGCAAATCAATAATCCACATAAATAGTAATTGATCAAATAAGATACATTTATATGGATCAAGTTATGTAGCTATGTGCAAATCAAATAATCCAACATAAATAGTAATTGATCAAATAAGATACATCTATATAGATCAAATTATGTAGTTACATGCAAATCAATTGTCCAACATAAATGATGAGTAGTCAAATAAATATACATGTATGTAACAATTAAACTAGAAACAAATGGAAAAACCATGTTCCAGCCAAATGTAGAGGTAAAACAACCAAGATTACTTGTCCTGATCACCCCCTAGCCTGACCATGACTCCTTAAGGGAAAACTGAGCTTCACTCCTTAGCCACTGTTTTTTTGTATAGTTCAAAAAATCATTTTCCTAACACCATAAGTGCTCACACATCAAATATTCATCTCCACAACATACTATGTAGCATCCTACCTCCCACATATGTTGTATGTATTCCATTTTTCTTTTCTTAGGAATTTTTCCATCCATTTCCCTCCTTGAAAATTCACAGCTTTACAAATCCCTGATTTTTAGGGGCTACCAGTGATAGAAATCCACTTTGGACACTTCTAAAAATAAGCTCTAAGTTAACTCAAACATGTTCCCCACTCATGGAGTTGTAGTCAACTACTTTTAACCTAGTTGTTCCACATGTTTCCATCATTCAATTTATTAAAAATATTTTTCCCATACATTTTTCCATCAAAACTGGATAGTTGGAAATTCAAACTCTTGCTCAACAATCACAAATATAGTAATTAAATGTCTTAATAATAACTAGTATGAATTTCCATAAATGGAAATTTGTTTTCAAATAAATAACATTAAAATAAAAAATAACAAAATCTTGAGGATCTCACATCCTCTCTCCCTTAAGTATAGCAGTGTCCTCAATGTTATTCTTTCCCTCAATTCATCATTTGGAAAAAAACTAGATAAGTTTCCCTCATTTCATATTCCAACTCCCAAGTAGTCTCCTCAGGGCTAAAGTGTTTCCATTTCAATTTTACCTGGGAGATGGATATTTTCTAAAGTATTGTTTCTTTCATGTCCAGAATGCATAGAGGCTCCACTTGGAACTTGCCTTCAGGTTCCACCTTCACCATGTTCCAATCAATGATGTGAATAGGATCATGAATATATATTTTCAATAAGGAAACAAGAAAAACATTATGAAATTTTAAATTTGTTGGGAGTGCTAGTTGGTATACCACTGGTCTGATTCACGTTAAGACTTCGAATGGACCATAAAACCTTAGCTCCAACTTGGAAAAATTCGCTTGTTTTAATTAGTTGATTCTTTATTTAGCTTTAAGGTACACATGTTCTCCAACATTAAACTATTGATGTTGCCTCTTCTGATCTCCATATCTTTTTTGTCGATCTTGCACAAACTTTAAATTATGTTGCACATTTTTTACCATTCGTTCCATTTCTTGCAGCATTTTTTATTCAATAATGATTATGTCAACTGGATTATCCCAACTTATTGGAGTTGTACATTTTATTACATTTAAAATTTCAGAGTGTAACAGCCCCTCCTTTACGACTAGGAAAGCGAAGCACAAAAGGTAATTTTTTTTAGGCATTAGGAAATTAGCATCAACAATATAATTCATAGCAGCGCATAATCTATGACATCATAAGTAAAATAATTACAAGCTACTCATCATTGTAATGAATAAAGACATAACCAACGCATCAACATACATGATGGTGACACAAAAACAAAAATAGCAACGCAGCTCAGCACATCACAATCAACTTGAAGCAATTTATAAACAATGATCAACAAGATACTGAATATTAAAATGACTACCCGCCCAAACTACCCTGCAAGGTTAGGACCTCCAAGACACATAATAAACGCTCAAGCCCAGGATTCATCTGATTTATTTTGACCATTTAAGGTCTTAGGGATGGAAATTGTTTTGAGGAATAAGGAGGTGTCTACATCCCACTAACACAATCAAGTCGAAACCAACTAGATCAATCATATCACAACATAAGTTAAGGTGCGAGTGTAATCAACCTTATTTTATTTTCATGGCGCAAGGGGAAAAATCTATTTTATTTCAAGGTGCGTGATTAATCTATTACTCAATCCAACAATAAATCAACATTATTTTCAAGGTGCGCACGTGATCTAATTATTGTACTAAACATAAATCAACATCATTCAATGCATTCGATTAATCTAATCACTTAGGAAATCATACATCAACCTTGTGACAAGGCGCACAAGTAATCAAGGCGTAATCATTTATGCATCATCATTAGTCCATAGTGCAAAGAAATCTAATCACCTAATTCATCAGCATAATCTAAGGTGCAAGGGAATTCATTCTCTCAATCATTTATTCATTAACATTTTTAGTGGCGCAAGAAGTAACTACACACATGACCATCCATACATATAATGGTGCAAAATAATTATCAATTAAATTTGATGGTGCAAGAAGTAACCACACACATGACCATCCACACATAGCTATTATATCATGGCGCAAAATAAATATCAATTTAATTTTGATGGTGCAAATAGTAACCACACACATGACCATCCACACATAGCTATTATATCATGGCGCAACATAAATATCAATTTAATTTTGATTGTGCAAATGGTAACTACACACATGACTATCCACACATAGTTTTTATACCATGGTGAAAAATAATTATCAATTAAATTTTTATGGCACAAAAGGTAACTACACACATGACCATACAAATATTATAATTAAGGAAGGCTCCTAGTAAATTAGTCTTCTCTCTATTTATGTTAAATTAAGAGAGTATTTTAGCTTCTTGAGGACGGTAATACTAAGGGTTATTCCATACAAGGTTTTACTATCTAACCTTAAGGTAGGT
>SNQJ01S0268416.1:11959-23395 GCA_010110895.2 Picea sitchensis
CTCCATGCACAACGAATATGGATAGCGTTTCAATATTGTTGACAATAATATTTTTGACATTGATTTGTATGTATTGTATAACGATTTTAATTTTCAAAGAATGATTTGATATTCAGAACAATATAGCAGTTAGAAATGATTTTATGATTGATAGCATATTGATCGTTAACATCATTGAACAATGATAATTATTTATCAATTGCTATGTTTATTTACACAGGGAATTTAGTATTTAATTTATACCAGTGATTTCATTGATTGCAGACAGCGAAATTCTTGGACAGCAACTTCATTCATTTTTAAATGATAGCTTCATCATTCATTTACTCAACGATTTTCACCCATCATTTAAACCGTACCCACCCAGCGATTTGGGAATGACTCTTTGTGCTTAAAAAAACTTATCCCCGCATCTGAATTGTCTCTGCACTCAAAAAACTTATCTTTTCTTTCCATATATATTAGCGCCCAATGTATCTTTGTGTTTAATTTATCATTGCATTTAAACAATCTCAGAAGAACCCTGCGATTTATTTCATCTCTGTGTTTTTTGTTATGATCATTCTATGCATCCTCCCCTGGATTAAAATCACTCGTTTAACTGTCTACCAGTCGCTTGTTTTTTCTTAATCAATTCACAATGATATCATTTATTACTCCAGTTAGAATAAAATCGCATTAATGGAATCGCATACATATCAGACTTTTGTACCCATCCATGTATTTTCGCCTTGATCAAACGCCTTGTATTTGGTTGCCCCCTTAACACATTAATGGAATCGCTTCCTTTACTATCAATTTCATTTAAAATTGTGACTGACCCAAAGAGGTTGGGCATCACAAGTTGGAGGGTGAACAATTGATTGACAACACCTCTATTTTTTAGTGTTGACTTATTTGGATATGAAAGGTGGCTTTAGTCTTTACATATTACCCCATACTTACCCAATCGTATATTTATAGACAACGATAATGTGTTAGACAACAATTTATCCTTGAGACAACGATTGATGGTTGACAACGTTTTTCAAGTGTATGACTGCGACTTGATAATTTTGACAGCGAAGTTAATGACAATTGTTGTGTATAGATTGACAACGAATTTAATAATATTTGTATATATAATTGTTGGTATAGATTTATACTTGTAGAGTTTTAATTTATATATGCGACGATATATTTGATTATTCCTTGTTAATTCCTTTTATAATTGTGAATTCCTTTTGGTCATTTAATAGACAACAACATTATTGTTTTTCACAGCATATAGATATGGTTCTTATTGTTCCTTAGTTATGAACTTATATATGTGAATATATTAGACCGCATATTTTAGACAACGTATATTTATACAGAATATATCTAGACAACATATATTTAGAGTTTGTATCAATGCTAGAAAACATTTCCTTTAAATGCTAAACAACGATATCATATTGATTGATAGTATATTTTGTTGACCGCCAATATTAATAGATAGCAATTTTATTATATTGTTTATGTTTAAAGGATAGCGAAATCACCCTTAGGAAATACTTATATCTGTTTCAGTTTGTAAATACATCGAATTATTGTTCAAAGACATGTTTCATATTTATTTCACATTATAGGATAGCGAATTCCTCTTTAGGAAAATACGTATGTGATATTGGAATTGGAAAAAACTACAATGAACTTATTATTGATAATAATTATTTTAATGTGTACATATTGATGTATGTGTGCGATAGAATTGTTGCGAAAGGAATTTAACGTGTTTTATAAATGTTATAGTCATCACTTTCCCTTGCATCTTGTTGACTTGTTGATTGGGTGCTTGGGTTTTTCGTCGTGTGGTTGACAGTTAATTCAGTCTCCTAGTGCGCTAAACTTTTCTTGGGTTATTGGTCTAGATGTGTCATGTTGCGCCTTGGACACTGTCACACCTATCACCATGTGACATCATGATTCATGATAAGGGGATCATTGTGCGTCCTTATGGATAGATGCAAATGATAACCTAGTCGGAGTCTGTACTTCCCGATGCAGGCGTTGTTCATTGTAATTGATGTTGGCACCTGGTTTGTAACACCTTAACGCATTTGGTTTTGGAATTTGGTTTCCATTTATTGGTCGTCAAATTCATTGTGTCAGGTCTGTTGATGTTGTCCTTTAGCTTGTAGGTGTTGTCTTGATTTTGTCAGGCGAGAAGTCGTTTATATCGGTCTAGGATTATCGCATCTTCATCCAGTTGCCCGATGTGATAGTGTCTGAGTCAATGTTTTTGTTGCCTGATCTGCGTGCATGGTGTTCGTCGTCAATTTGTGTCATTTAAATGTTGTCGTTGCTGCCTTCCTGCTCAATTAAAAAAAATAAAAAATAAAAAACTTTTGCATTGATTCACTTGTAGTCGAAACGACGAGTCATTACAGGAACAAGGAAAGGTTTGATGGAAAGGGAAAAGTGAGCCAAGGGAAATAAGAGAAAAAGCTAACCACAACCGTTAGGGTGAAAAACACAGAGATTAAAAGACAATCACTGAGAAATAAATTGATTGCAATGTTTGTAATATCCCCAACCGAAAATGCAGAGAGTAAAAAGAATAATCATTGGGCAAGGAATCAACTCAGAGTTTGTAATTTCCCCCATGAAAACACAAAGAGTAATAATTATTTGTTGAGCAATAAAATTTAAAACGTTGGGTCTGTACTCTCCCATCAAAAATGTAGAGATTAAAGAGGAAAATCGTTGGTCAAGGAATCAAACTGAGAGTTTGTAATTTCCCCCATGAAAGTGCAGAGACATTTAAGAGAAAATTGTTGAGACTTTTAAGTTAAATTTGCAGAGATATTTAAGAGAAAATTGTTGAGAATTTTAAGGGAAAATCGCAAAGACGTTTAAGAGAAAATGTTGAGACTTTTAAGGGAAAAAACAGATATGTTTAAGAGAAAATAATTGAGATGTTTAAGGGAAAATTCCCAAGGCGAAATTCACACTATTGGGCAAAAAGTTTTGGAGCAAATGAAAATATTAATTCACATTTGTTGGGAGAAAACTTTTGGGGAACATGCAGAGATTAATTCACATTTGTTGGGTGAAAATGCAGAGACATGACAAGGGAAAAACACAACCCCTTTAAGGATAAACGCAGACATGAATATATGTAAAAATGCCATGGGAGATGAAGGAGACACCATAAAGTAATAGACAAAGTGCAAAAGTAATCCATGGATAAAGGCAAGTGGGATCCGACAATTCGCTAAGTGAAATCATGAAATCTCTAGGTGGTTCCAGTCATAAGAAGAACACAAAGAAATTATGATAAGGCTGAGTGATATCCAATCAAATCGGCGCATAAAACGTAGAGGTTTCTCTGAGAGAAGGTGCAGGGTAGATTCACCAAGAGAATGGCTATGTGTTTCAGATAACAAAGTTGAGGCATCATGGTAAAAAAAAAATCATATAACAAGGAAACTCATACGAAATAGACCTCCACATATATAATCCAATAAAAAAACTGAGATCGCTCCCACTAATCTAAACATCAATTTTTACTTTAATAAGAAACTACGGAGATTAGGGTTACAATATACAATCATTATATCACCAAAAACACATGAGTTTTATAAACATTTAGATATAGACTCCATTAACATCAATATTCAAAATATATAAGAGTACATTGATTCTTTGTTAACACATAAATAATTCAATATACAATACTATGACCAAAAAATAGTGGTAGTAGATTTGCTCTTCTGTCTGACAACCAGCGCATGTCCTTTCCAAGGTTGCACCACATCAATCTACATTCTCCTTCTTGTTAATCATTAAGACTTCACTGGTACCTCCCAACCAACGCTATAGGACCTCTTCTTCCCCCTTATCCCCATGATCTGCAAGGGGGCCACGCACACACACAACCAGAAATAATATAGCTCCCATCTCTTCTCGCAAGTTATATCCACCACTCTCTCTCAAGCTGGGTATCCCAACTCTCACAAGAAAAACAAGTCAAAATTTTTGCAGCATAACATTACTCATAACAGTCTCCCATTTCAACCATGTGTTTTATAGAATTTCCTTAGTGACACCTTTCCATTTGCAAATTTAATTCTTTTTTTTAATAATTAATTAAGAATTATTCTCCCCATACACTTTTCACCCTTTCCCTCACCCATCCTAAAGGCGCTCCTAGAATCACTCCTAGTTGTCCATTTATTCCCTTTGTTCCTAATTAATGGATAACACCTTTCTAAAACTGAGTTGAGTTAAAATAGGAATGTTCTCTAGTTAGACTAGTGTTAACTAGACTCTAGATACCTTTATATGCTTACACATTCTTTTATGTTTTATTCCTTTCTTATTTTAAATTCTAATTTGGTATTTTTTTGCACAGATGTGTATTGTATTAATTCTTTATATTTATTTCATCTCTCTTAATCTCTTAAATTGGTTTACCCTTTTTCTTATTTTATCTAATTTGTAATTTAGTTTTAGTAATCTCACCAAGATTTAGACTTTGGCATAATTAAAGTTTTATTTGCAAAGGCTTAGACCCTTAGGGATTATGATTAATAAATTCATTCTTTAATTAATTAATTAATTAATTCAGCAACGCTCAATATTTTACAAGGTTTAACATTCGCTCAAATTTTTCTAGGCCACCTAGATTCATTGACTCATTTTTTTAATTCCATGGCATTCCCTTCAAGACGCACACTGTGCTCCAAGGGTGTCACTTGCCTTTGACTGGTTTTGGTAGTTGTCCAACCCTTGGAGTCAATAATCCATTCAGGAAACCTTTTGAGAGACTAAGGGATTCTAAGCAATTAGGACCCTACCTTATTGCACACCCCTTAGAAATCTTCATGAGAAATTGTCTCAGTCTACCCTCACGGTATCGTGGACCTCTCGAACTAGGTAATCATTTTAATCTACAATTTGAGTCACGGCGGGAGATCTAGTAGATTTTGTCAAGGATGCTTCCACACCTCTCCCTCAATATCTGGTATGTGTGCATGGCCCCTTTACTCCTTATGTGAGTCATATTAGCAAACAATCATCATCTTGCATCCATCAACGAAACATTGTCAATGATCCATAAAAAAAATCATAATATACTTGATCATATGTCACATACGCATAAATGAAATACTCAAACCAATACAATCCACTCCCTGACTCAATCTGGAGTCCAAGGAGGTCCATTGATTCCATCGACATCCTCAATCTTTCAAGTTTCCTGCACGCTCAGGGGAAACTCGTCAATAGCATATGTCAATATAGAGATATCAAATAACATAAAATCATAATACATCAACATCATCATAACAATCCATAAGCGAAACAAACAACCATACACTAAAACGGGATCACTTGCACGCAAGTGTCCTGAAAGAATAAGTCGATAACATGTGCTCACAAGAGTGGGATATTACACGAAGGGACTTGTTTTTATTGATGCTTGATAACAATTATTTTATGCGAATTCGACTAAGTGTAGATATTCTTCCCACTTAGTTTTTTTTTGTCTTACGTACATTCATAACATATCTTTGATAATTTAGTTTGTACATTCTATTTTCCCATCCATTTGTGGATGATAACTTGTGATGAAATTCAAATTAGTTCCCAAACCTATAGACAATTCTTTCCAAAAATTTCATGTAAATTTGACATCTCTATCTGAAATCATCATTTTAGGAATTCCATGCAATCTAAATATTTCTTTCAGAAAAATTTCAGCAATATTAATAACCTTGTAGGTAGATTTCACAAGTATGAAGTGAGCTCACTTAATCAATTTATCAATTACTACCATGATTGAATCATTTTGTCTTTGAGTTTTTGGAAAACATGTAATGAAGTCCATCGAAATAATTTCTCATTTCCATTCTAGTATAGGTAAAGGTTGTAATAGACCTGCCAGATGTTGATGTTCATCTTTTACCTGTTCACAATCTAAGCATTTATATAGATATTATGTTGTCTCATATTTCATATTAGGCCAATAAAACTTTTTTCTTAGGGATGTTATAATTTTTTGATATCCTGGATGACCAGAATAGGGATTTTTATGCAACACATTCAGGATTATCAACTTCAAATCAACAAAATTTGGTATATATAACATGTTCTTGAACCTTAATAGTCCATTGTTGTTGATACTAAAATCTGTATTATTCACATTCCCTTCATTTTTCTACAATTGTTCTATTGTTTTGATGTATTGTGCATCATTTATTCTTGAAGATTTGATTCTGTCGTCAATATCACTTTTTGTTTTACTGATAATAACTTCATATAATTCATTAGTTCTTCGACTTAGTGCATCTGTGACCTTATTTTTTTTTCCTTTGATGTGTCGTACTTCAAAATAGAACTTGTTTGGGAAGGCTAACAACCGTTCCTACTGTGCATTGAGAGCTTGTTGACTAAACTGAGGTTTCACACCGTTGTTGTCTGTGAAAAATATAAATTTTCTTCCCATTAAATAATGCCACCACAATTATAATGCATGAATTACAACTACTAATTCCATATCATGAGTTACATAGTTTCTATCATGATCTTTTAATTTGAGAGATTCATAACAAATTACGTGTCCATCTTGTGTCAATACTCCACCTAATCCTTCTTTACTTGCATCTACACAAGCTGTAAAATATTTATAAGAATCAACCACTTTAAGGATTGGTGTTGTATTTAGAAACCTATTAATTTATCAAAATTGTTCTCGCATTTATTAGACCAAATAAATTTTGTTCCATTTTTCTATAAAGATGTAATAGGATAGGCGATCTTGGAAAATCCTTTGATAAACCTTCGTTAATAACCGGTTATCCCCATGAATAATCGTATGTCCACTATGTATAAGTTAGGTATAGGCCATTCCATAAATGCTTTAATCTTTCCAGGGTCTACTGCAATAGCATCTTCTTATATCACATGTCCCAAATATTGTGTCTTTCTTTGATATAAATCACATTTATCAAACTTAGCATATAATTTATGCTCTCTTAGAGTATGTAATACTATTTTCAAGTGTTGTTTGTGTTCTTCTTCAGAATTTGAATAGATTAATATATCATCAATAAAAATCAGTACGAATTTATATAAGTACTGGTTAAATATATTGTTCATCAAACACATAAAAGTCATTAGTGCATTGGTAAGTCCAAATGGGATTACTACAAATTCATAATGTCCATAATGTGTCCTAAATTGGTTTTTACTTTTGTCTTCATCTTTTATCCTGATTTGATGATAACCAAATCTTAAATCTAGTTTAGAGAATATTTTTGCTCCTCCGACCTGATCAAATAAGTCATTAAGCATGGGTAGAGGATGCTTGATTTGAATTGTCATTTTATTTCATTGATGATAGTCAATACATAATCTCAGTGTTCCATATTTATTTTTGGCAAATAATATTGGTTCTCTCCATGGTGAGACACTTTGTCTGATATATTCTTTATCTAACAGTTCCTATAGTTGAATTTTTAATTTTGTTAATTTAGGGACACTCATCATGTAAGGTGTCTTTGACACGGGTGCAGATCCAGGTAGTATATTAATAGAGAAATATATTTCTCTCCTTGGAGGTAATTTTGGTATTTCTTCCACAAATACATCCTTAAATCCCTGAAGAACCACAAATTCCTCTAAACTTGGTTTGTTTTCTTTCTCTATGATATTTTTCACTTGGATAGCATATATTTTGCAGCCTTTATTAATGTACTTTTTAAATTTCATTATTGATATTTGTCTAACAAAAACTGGTTTATTAATTCCTTGCATTTTTCTTGATATTTCGTTTTCATCTTTGTATATAAATTATTTTTCATAACATTTCAATACAACGTTGTGCTTTTCTAACCAGACCATTCTGATAAGTATTTCATACGATCCTAAAGGTAATACATTCAAGTTTATATTTGTATCCTAACCACTTATAGTCAACTCACAATCAAGAATAAGTTTCATTACCTTTATTTTTGTGCCTATTGTGAATTGTACTAACCAAGATTTAGTATGATTTACCTTCTTCAACTTGTTTGAGTCTACTAAAGTTGGGGTAACATAACTTAAACTAGATCTTGGGTCAATTAAAATAGATACTTTGTTGTTATGAACTTTATCTTCAATATCCACAGTAGTGGATTGATGATCTGCTTGTTTTCCATCCAAAACTGCATTGATTCTATGAATACTTTTTCCAATATCTCCAACTATTAAAGCTTATTGTATGTTTTGAATAGTTTTATTTGGAGCATTCCTATAAGGACAATTTCTCAAAAAATGTGGTTCTCCATATCCCTAACATTTCAATGGTTCTCTAGGATTATCATTTGCTTTCGAAATGGTGAAGGTTTGAAACCCTTTTTCCTTTGATTTAGCTTCTCTTGATTGTTTTCTTACCATGTTTTTGGATTTTTAGATCGTTGTTTGTATTGATCGTAACAAAATCTTGATTTTCACAGTACTTCATTCAAAGTTTTTGGGTTATCAAACTCTATTATGTCCTTGTATGACTGAGGTAAACAACTTATAAACCTTTGAAATTTTACCTTTTCATCTTTGATATAAGGCACAAATCTCAATAATTCGAGGAAATTAGTAATTAGATCATTCGTGGACATCTATCCTAATTTCAGTTCATAGAACTATTTGGTTTTTATCTCATAATAACTTTAAGATAAGTATTGTTTCTTAAAGTGTTTCTTAAAATCTGCCTATTCCATCTTCTTTTCTTTTAGTCCTTTGGCTAGTTTTAAGTCTTTCCACCATATGATGTCTTTACCTTTCAGATTGTAGATAGACATCCTTACTTTCATATTACTAGAGTAATTGTAAATCTAGAAGTATTTCTTTATGTCATGTAACCAAGCTTTTGATTTTTCATCGGTTCTCGACTCACCATCAAATGTTGAAGGTTTTATTTTCTTGATCTCTCCATATAAATGGTCCATCTGTTTTCTTTTCCTTAGTGTATATGCTTTGTTTTATGTCATATGTGTGTCGTTAGAAGAGTTATTTTATTTTTCTATTCCATGGCTAGAATCCTTTGAGGAATGTTTACTAACTTCCTTGTGTGATTCATTATTATTTTGGGTCTTTTTTGTTTCTATGCTTCATAACAACATCTCATTTATTTCCTGTTGATCCTCCTATTCTTTCTTTAGTTTTGTGTTATCATCTTTGAATATATGTAATTCCACGATAAGATTCTTCATTATTTCCAACACATGTGTTGTTGAACTTCCTTCGTTGTGATATTTTGGGTTTCTAGGAAGCTCTTGATTATTATTTCTTTTAGGTCTGTATTCTTCACCATTCTACGCTAGCATAGTTACAAAAAAATTTGACACAGTCTGTTTGTAACAATAAAATTTTGTTTGTTATATTTTTCATCAACACAATCATTTTCTGGTGATGCCCTCATCCCTAAGTGTTGTAACCTACAACATTGATACCATATGTAATAAACCCCATTTACACACTATAAAAAAAAAAAATGATTGTATTCTTTTGTGTAAATAATAGAACTTAAATCCTAAAAAATCATTGCTCATGTATTTTAATATGGTTCTAAATTCTTCTAACATATGTTTTTTTTGGGGTGATAATTGTTTTTTTGGGTGATCATTTGTTTTCTACTAGACCTTATTAATGATATCTCATCATTATATCCAAGGCCCACATGGTTCATGGTTTTTTGATTGTAACTGGTTAAAATCCTTATGGTTTCGTTCTCAAAAATACCTTAATCCCTATATATATATATATATATATATATATATATATATATATATATATATATATATGATATGATTACACAAATATTATTTAACAACATAGTTACTAGGTTAAAAATTGAACTTCCCACGAATACTCTCATTAGACTTCATTACTGAGCCTTGTCCCTAGTGATATGTAAATTTTTCTTCTAGGGTGTATTTATTTCTCTACTATTACTACGAAATAAAGGAAGAGATTTCAATTTATATCCTTCTTAATCTCGTACCCAACAAGGAAGAGATTTCAATTTATATCCTTCTTAATCTCGTACCCAACTAAACCCAAGGCATTGTCGGTAGGTGGCGTTGAATAAAAGTTGAATGACAAGGTTCACTCAACCTTCAGGTCATTCTTAATCGTCTTAAAGATGAGATTACCGAAGGGAGAGAGTTAATATAATTTAAAAGTTTAACATTACAAATGGTTTCCATCTCAGAGATTCCATCTAATCCTAACGTATCATTTCCCTGACTTCACATGGGGCCGCACGGTTACGGTTATTGACGTGCTACTAATTGAAAGTGAGCTTATCGGGTTATTTCTCCGCGAACCGGTCAAATCAAAGTAGTCTTCATTCATAAGAAGTATCTGGAAACCCGTCCCGAAAAGCTCAATAGTGCTGGTCCCACGATTCCCGGCTGAAACACTAGGTTGGGGCATATAAAATTCCCCTGAAAACGTGGTAGTACTGTCCTTCGATCTCATAGTAGATGGGGAAACGGAATATGAAGTGCTCCTCGGTCTCGATCACGGTCGCTTGAAGATGGCAGAGTTGGTAGGTCCTGTCCACCCACGAGAGTGTACTAGATGCCCACGACTCTTAGGACTTAATCAATCGAAACGTGATGACCAATAGTTGATCATTCGATGCAAACTGCTTACGGCTTGGGATCGTCATCCCTCTTACATTCCAAGATAGAAGGGAGAGCTTCATTAAAGGAAGAGAGGGTTGCCCAGAGTACTGAACCTGTTGCTCAACGCTACATTCCCCAAAGAAGAGGCCCCCTATCAGGAGAAAGGGCCACAACTTATTTGAAGAACTTCACCCGAGGAACGGGACGCACTGCTCTACCAAGTTTATCCAGATGAAGCAGCTAATTGTATGAACCAGCAGTCGACCAACCAAGGATCGAATGAGCAGACGCTGCTGCAGCCCAGCTTTCAAAATGTTGACTCTCAATTGGGACTCTATCTTTCGCCTTTCAGGACCTTCCCCTCGCGCGTGTTATAACCTACCAAAGTGAATCAGTAAAGAAAGGCGCCATTCGTTATCGCTTTCCTTTGCCTCCCGAGATTTAAGTACTTACTTCAACTGCTTCTGCCAGGATTGACACGCTAGTACCGGGCACGCTAGAAAGTAGCTAGATTTATTTATTTACTTTCAAAATGGATTTGCATATGCTAGCAGCGCCCCTTCCGGTTCTAGGGGCATAAGAGATAGAATGGATAAGTCAATGATTGACAGAATAGATACGGGAATGATTTCATCATGATATAAATAGAAATTGTAATGGGACAGGTAAGTATGCTGGGCGAGATGAGGGTTCCGCTGCCCTATCTGGTACTGGGGTTCAATCTCCATCTCGATCAGTATGTGCACCTGGATTCGAAACTGGCACCATCTCCGGCTAAGCCTATAAGCACATTTTTATT
>SNQJ01S0268417.1:0-11781 GCA_010110895.2 Picea sitchensis
ATTAATGTTAAGATTTTGTTTGATTCTGGTGCGACAGATAGTTTCATTTCACCATCTGCATTGGAAAAGAGTGGGCTGGCAGCCTATGAGCACGATGACTTTAAACAAGTCGAGATGGCTTCGGGGAAAAAAGAAGTTGTAGGACCTAGCATCGATAATTGTATAGTAGACCTAGGAGTGTGCACCACCAGGTTGAAGGTATACGTCACTGCTCTTGGAGCATATGACTTAATCATTGGAATGGATTGGTTAGCAGCTCATCGAGATTTCGTAGATTGTTTCGCCAAGAAGGTACTTTGTATTGATGATGAAGGAAGACCAATAGAGATCCAAGGTGAACAGAGAAAAGTGTCATTATGCTTTATATCAACTATGAAGTTCAAGCGATGCTTGAGACAAGGGTGTCGACTTTATGTAGTGGAACCAGTAAATGAAAGGAAGGGACCCTCATTGGGTCAGTACCGAGTATTGTCAGAATTTCAGGATGTTTTTCTAGACGAATTACCAGGATTACCTCCTGAGAGGGAGCTTGATTTTACTATTGAACTAAAACCTTGTGCAGAACCAATATCCAAGACTTCGTATCGAATGAAAGTGCCGAAACTTTGTGGATTGCAAATGCAGTTGAAGGAGTTACTAGACTTAGGGCTAGTAAGGCCCAGTGTCTCACCTTGGGGCGCACCGGTAATTTTTGTAAAGAAGAAGCATGGATCCTTATGACTGTGTATAGACTACAGGGACTTGAACCGTGATATAGTGAAGAATAGGTACCCAATTCCATGAATAGATGACCTCTTCGATCAGATGAAAGGACCAGCGGTATTCTCAAAGATCGATTTGCGATCTGGGTATCATCAGTTAAGGATTAAGGAAAGTGATATCCCAAAAACTGCCTTTCGAACTTGATTTGGACATTACAAGTTTGTTGTGGTACCTTTCGGATTGACTAATGTTCCAGTAGTGTTCATGATCCTCATGAACGGCGTATTCCAGAAGTATTTAGATCGATTTGTACAAGTTTTTCTGGATGACATTCTCATCTATTCCAGGGATGAAAGAGAACATGAGGAGCACTTGCGAATAGTGTTGTCTTTCCTTAGAAAGAACAAATTGTATGGAAATTTGTCGAGTTGTTCCTTCTTCCAAAAAGAGATCCACTATTTAGGCCATATCATTTCAGGCGAAGGAATCTCGGTGGACCCAGAAAAGGTAAAGGCCATTCTGGAATGGCCAGTGCTGAAGAATGCACATGAGGTGAGAAGCTTCATGGGGCTAGCGGGTTATTACCGGAGATTTGTGGATGGATTCTCCAAAATAGCGAAACCCATCACCACTTTGCAACACAAGGGGGTCAGGTATGAATGGACAAAAGAATGTGATAGCGCATTCATTGAGCTTAAGTGGTTACTAACTAGTGTGCCAATACTACGAGTGCCATATATGGAAAAGGACTTCATGGTCTGCACGGATGCCTCGAAACAAGGGTTAGGGGTCGTGCTAATGCAGGATGGAGGAGTGATAGCTTATGCGTCAAGAAATTTGAAGAAGCATGAGGAGTTATATGTGACTCATGATTTAGAGTTGGCAGCTGTAATGCTAGCTCTGAAACTTTGGAGGCACTATCTTGTGGGTCAAAATTTTGAACTCAAAACAGACCATCAAAGTTTAAAACATCTCTTCACTCAAAGGATGCCAGGCAAAGGCAATGGAGTGAGTTTATGAGTGAGTACGATTTTGGTATTTCATATATAAAGGGAAAGGAAAATGTGGTCGTGGATGCCTTGAGTAGGAGACCACGTATCTTCTCCTTGGTAACCTTAAAGGTCAGTCTGAGGGAAAATGTGTTGACACAACTACTAGGAGACAATTGGTATTTAAAAGTTACTTCAAACCTCTAGAGCGGGAGACAGTTAGAACCAAAGTATGAAGGATATAATCTAGAAACAGACGGATTTTTGAGATATCGAGGAAGGATGTACATCCTGGAGAATGGGGATATTCGAAGCATCATACTGAAGGAAGCCCATAGATCACTTTATTGTGCGCATCCAGGTGTGAAGAAGATGTACCCAAAGATGAAGAAACTCTTCTTTTGGGTAGGCATGAAGCACGATGTAGTCCATTTTGTCGCCATATGCCTAGAGTGTCAACAAGTGAAGGCTGATCACCATCACCCGGCAGGCCTCCTACAACCACATGATGTCCCTATGTCCAAGTGGGAAGTCATCTCAATGGATTTTGTTGTAGGGTTTCCACTCACATCTCATAGACACAATGCCTTTCTTGTGATAGTGGATAAGTTAACCAAGAGTGCTCATTTCATTCCGGTTAGAGACACATACGATGTTACTGATGTGGCTCGAGTGTTCATAAGCGAGGTTATCCATTTGCATGGGATACCTAAGAAGATCATTTCAGATTGGGACTCTAGATTCACTTCTAGATTTTGGACAAGCCTACAGTCAGCATTGGGAACTCAATTGAACTTAAGCACAACTTATCATCATGAAACGGATGGGGAAACTGAGAGAGTAAATCAAGTCATGGAAGACATGCTTAGGATGTATGTAATGGATAATCAAACCTAGTGGGAGAAGCACCTACCTTTGGTAGAGTTTGCCTACAATAACAGTTATCATAGTTCCATCAGAATGCCACCATACGAAGCTTTGTATGGAAGGCCATGCAGAACACCATTGAGCTGGGATAGACTAGAAGACCGGGTAACATTTGGGCCAGAATTGATTCAGGAAATGTAGGAACAAGTGATTCAGATCAGGGAGAGGCTAAAGCAAGCACATGATAGGCAGAAAAGTTATGCGGATGCACACAGGACCGACCGAGATTATGAGGTAGGGGACCAAGTTTTCATTCGTATCAGGCCGAATAAGAGTACCATATGGTTCGGGAAGGGGACAAAGTTGTCACCATGGTTTATTGGACCATTTAGGGTCCAAGAGAAAATCGGAACCGTTGCCTATCGTCTCGTACTGCCACCCCACTTGCATAAAACTCATAATGTATTTCATGTATTTGTTTTACGTCATTATGTTGCTGATGAATCACATAAACTAAATTGGAAATAATTGCAGGTATCGGACGTGGGAACCCTCATGGTCGAACCGTTACGCATATTGGACCGTAGAGTCCGACAGCTCAGAAACCATTTGGTAGACTAAGTTAAGGTCCAGTGGGATAAGTATAGTCCAGGATCTGCTACTTGGGAGGATGCCGAGACACTACGGCGAGACTATCCATCACTATTTTGACCACCTCAAGAACGTGTTTCTCGAAGGAGGGGTGTAGGTAACACCACCTTTTGACCTAGACGGCCAGGATTACCTGAGGCCTATACACTTTATTTCCTAGTCACAGTGAAACTATTAAGTAATATATTTAAACTTAAAACTTATGAACAGTAATGAATGTTTAAGTGTTATGGATGATGATGCATGTAATGCGATCTATTATGTGAATGAAAATTTTATGAATGATTAAATGCTATTTATGATGATGTATATGATGCAACATATTGTGAGAAAGAGAAATTGTTGAATGTTTAATACTGTTGGAATGATGTTGGATACGATGAAATCTATTTTGGTAAATGATAATCTTGTGAATGAGTAAAGAGTATGAATTATGGGATATTGTGAAATCTAATTCAAATTAGAAAACTTTGATGTTAATGTATTGGTACGGGGATACCAAATTGAAATGATGAAAGTGTGCAATTATATGATGATAATGCATAGGAATGTATGAGTTTTTGTTGCAGACTAATCTACAGGTTATGGGCTATGAAATAGCCAAGTGATAATGATGATGAAAGTGGATATGTGGACCACTGCTGAGAAACATTATGGTATGAATAATATGTGGGAAATTATATTGATTGGATGCATTGCTATGATAGGTGGAATAATGCATGATTATGCTATGATTTTGGTACTAACACTGCCCAAAACCGAATAAACGATGACAAAACCTCCAACAACACGGTGCCTCTGTGTGTTCCATTATAGGGTGTTGACCCTGGTTCTGTTAGGAGGAGTGGAGGATTTTCCCACCGTGTATCCTCCATTATAGGGTGTTGACCCTGGTACTGCTAGGAGGGGTGGAGGTGTTTCCCACTGTGTATCCTCCGAAACCTGAAGTCCTGGGATGACGGTGCTGGTTCACGCTCCCCAAGACGTGTGATGAGGATTGTGAGTTGCCTGCTAGGGAAGCTTTGTCGAGATAGTGACACTTCCACTTATAGGTTCTATTTGGAGTTAGGCCAATATAGTTGGCATTCCAAGATAGTATAGCAGAGGATGGATAGGATGGGAGACGGAAGTAGGTTAGGAAGGAAGGATGAGTAGAGTAGTTGAGACATATGGAGATCTATATTGTGGTGGAATTTGATGTCGTCCCTTCAAAAATAAATAAATAAATGTGTATATAGGAATATTCTTTATTATGTAATTAAACCACAATTGTTTAAAATAAATTACTGAACTCGACAATTGTAATAAATGGATTTCTCACACGGATAATTGATTGTTGTCTTTTATAAAAGACTAGCCTTGCTGACTGGATTCAATGCATACATAAATTATTAAAGAATGACAGTTTGATTATTAGTATATGCACGAGGTTTGCATGTACTAGCTACACATGCATTCCTTGTACACATACATTAGTATGTATGGACTTCTTGACTTACTTACTGATATTGCCATTTACTTGTTGTAAATGTATGAACCATGCTCTTTTCCTTTGTACCATCAGATACCTTAACTTCAGGATGAATTTTCTTGAAGGGTGGGAGTATGTAACGACCCTAAATTGATAAATGGTTAAAGATTGTTAAGTAAGATTTAATTAAGGGATAATTACAGTTAACAAAATAATAAATTAATTGTTGATCACATTTAATGACCTGTGAAATAAAATTAAAAGATCAATGAAAAATGATATAAAAATGGTGGCGTATGCAGAGAGGGATAGCCATGGATCCCGAGAAGATAAAACATTAACTCATGATGAAGGACGGAGGACGGGGGGTGGTTGTGAAGTAAATGCGTGAGTCGGCAGGGAGGAATAAGGGACGAGAAGAGGGGGATGTGCGCACCATTCGATGGGGGTGGATGCTGTGGGATGTGTGGGTTGAGAACTATTGTCTTTTGCCATGAGCATAGATTCTTCATTTTGTTGTGAGCAGCGATTTTCTGTGCACTATTGTATTGGCTGCGAGCGTGTGATATTTTGTGGACTGTTGGCTTGCTGTGAGCAAGGAACAAAGTGTTCTCGACTGTGACTTTTGATCAGGGAGGCATTGAGTTGCTGAAGGTTTTGGGCACGGAGGGCCATGATATCCGTAGATATCCTGGAGCTAGGTAGTTTTCCTAGTTGGCAGGGAGGACAGTAGTTTTGGGCAGTTATTTTCCTGTTTGTGGCAGGGTTGATCTAGTAGCAGGAAGAAGGAAGGCAGCAGCGAGGCACAGAGGCAACATAAATTAGCATAAGAACCAGGTACTTTGTTAAGTTATGTATTTATTTATTTTTTCCATGAAATCAATAATTATTGATAAATCTAAGTTACTGAAGTTGCGGTTATGAAAAACAATATTATGCTAGGAAGTTATTGTTTCAATTTATGAACGAAAATGTTTATGAAACTTAATGATGTTTAGAAATATGTGGGCATTACAAGGAAAGATAAATAAACTATAGTTTACATGTATAAAGAAATTTAAAAAATTGCATTTAGATAATATTGTGACAATTTAAAAGTAATAAAGCCACTAAATTGAATGAAATGACATATATAACATTTGAAAAGTATTAAAGGAATGACACACATTCCTTCTATATTCTATGATATGTATACATTCATGAACTAAAATATTAATGTATTATTATATTGATGATTATTAATGTACTTAGTTTAAATAATACATTAATGATATATAAATTAATGTCTAAAATAATAGATGCATTAATATGTTAACGCTTGAAATGTTTGAAATAATATTAAATGTATTAAAATGCATTAATGTATACAATAATTATTACATTAATGTGTGTGAAAGTAGTAAATATATGAAATAACTTATAAAATATTAATATATTAGTTGATAATTATTTTATAATAATAAATTATTTATTAATTATAAATTTAATATTATTTAATAATTAATTATAAAATATAAATGAATTACTGAGAAATAAAATACTATAATACATAGCAAAATAATAAATTAAATATATGAGAATCTCATATTTACTTTAACAGAATAATAAAGTAAATATATTGTAACGAACCTCCTCATTACGACAACAACTCTTTAACAGGTGCAATTTTTTTTTTGTTCTTTAAGGTGTGTGTGCGCGTGTGAAAAGGAACATACACACCTTACTCTACGTTGCCACCTGACAACCAACAAGACACAACCACGACGAACACAACCAGAAGGCTTAAGGTGCACAACAGGTAACTGCAAGCAATAAACGACCATAGACATGAGGTGCACAACAGGTAACTGCAACTGGTTAACGACATACTGGGTTAAGCACGACACAAACACAAAAGGAAGAATCCATAGTAGTAGATTTTACTATTTTTGCACAGGAAAGCAGGGCGTTTAATATTAGTTCTTTGCTCCGGAGAGAGAGAAGGTCAGATAGGCTCCTGGTCGTCTGCTCAGGCAGAAACTAGAAATCTCCGTCAGGTGTGTCGCAAGAGTGGAAACCCTGCCTTTAAAGGGCCCGAGACTCTTGATATGGCACAGGATTCTTTACACAAAATAATCACACATACAGACTGAATACTAGGATACATGGAGGTGTCTACATCCCGCCTGACACAAACGACCAAGCCTACTAAGCCAAGGATAAAGACACAACCATCAACGCAGTCAACAGAGTTATCTAATGACCACAAATACAATAACCCTTACCATACATGATAACCATTTATATTTTATGTTACGAAAATCCTTGTATAAAGTACAACTACCAGCTTTTTCTTATTGTCGAAAAACCATAAAATTACAATGTCCCTTACAATACATGATAACCGCGTTACCCTTTTATTACTAACCCTTGCGATAAATTACAATTACRCAAGGTTTATAAGTTTCCACCGTAAAATTCAATGACCTTACATGATTAAATTATTGCGACTAACAATGAGGAGCTCGCATTCATAAGTTATCAAGGCTAGCATAGCAATCTTCCTATTGCAAGAACCTTACATTGCATAAGATATCAAACACAAGGAAATTCAAGAACATTCGCTAGACATGACCATCTCATCATTACTTATAGCAACATAACATTTAAACTAATAACAAGGATTTTACATATATCTGTTATGAATAGGAAGGACACTATGGTAATATCACCACCACCTAACCATATCATCATTCTTACATTACCCAATATTCAATTAAAATAAGGGCTCTACAGCTTATTGTTGTGATAACAAATGACACTAAGGTAACATGACATAACCTAACCATATCATCACCTTTACATTACAATTGCATTCAATTTAAATAACTCGGAAATTTACCCCCTTTTTATATTAAAACAATTGAACTACATTAACCCAACTAGCACTAACCATATCGTTACCTTTGAACTCACAACATTGCTTTACCTCACATCCCATCATAATTCATTTCATGTTAAAATAACCTTGCAGCGATTATCACTTACCTTGCTTCTAGGATGATGCCAAACCAATGAACAATGAAGCAATCACAGGACCCTTATCGCAAGTGATTAACAATGCATTTAAGACCTGGCAAAAATAGATCTCTAGGCTGACATCGTAAGGCAAGTGGCAAGGCATGAGATGAAGGGTAATGATTTAGGCCTTTTATAATTGTACTATTGTGTAAGAGGAAAAATAAGGACTCAGGGCAGGGGCATAACTCAGGTACTGGTGAGCCATTGCATCTAGAAATAAATGCCAGCTACCTTGTTAAATCATCATTCTCGTGAAATCCCTGCCCAACGTTATCATTGAATTAAGAACTTTTTTTTATATGAAATTGTAAATAATTACAGGGTTATAAATCAGTCTTAATATATATCGAATTAAACATAGGGTCCTTTCCTGCGCTGTCTGACCATCATTCTTTCTTCTTATTGATCTGCATTAATCCTGAGGAACAACGTACATATATATATAAAAAAAAAACCACACTTGAAATCGTTTGAAAAATCAGCGATCTGTCAGCATCTCTTTCCCGCTACCCAAGGCATAAAGAAAGGCAACTAACAGTCTTTTCAGGATGAGGACAAAAATATAGCAAAGGAGCACCTAAGGGCGAGGCAATTTTCGATCACTGGGCAGTCATCGTAGGAAAGTGGGTGGGTGCGTGGGGCAGGGCAAGGATTGAGCCTTTAATAAATTGCGCGGCTGTGAAAAAGAAAAATATAAGGACTCGGGGTAGGGTAGAACTCGACAATTAAAACCCTCCACAACTTGAAAACACAGAAAACAATCCCACGATTTAAATGGCGATGATACAGTGGGAATGGTTCGCTATTTTTTTTTTTACTTCCAACGCCAGTTTATTAAAGAGGATAGACTCTATACCCTGGTATGTATCCTGCAAATCATTCAACTAAAACATCAACCCTGCACAAGACTGGACCCTCTTAATCATTTAAGGAATTGATCTGTCATTTCCGTGTGTTAATTAGAAAACGAGGAACAMGAATCTGTAATTCATAGGTGKCCAGAAAATCACACAAAATTCGCTTTGAGGAAGGGAACTGTAAGTCTACGGAGCTGTCTAGATCCAAGCGAATGGATTCGCTATCAGAAAAAAGTGAGGGATGGAAGTTATTCCTTCAGTGCCTTAGAAGGTTGGGTAAAATGACCGTGTCAGAGGTTAAGTTGCAGAGGTGAAGGGTTGTTTCCAGTGAACGCGAAGGAGGACTCCCTATGGCACCTCCTAAGGACGCGACCAGGTCGCTACGGCAGTTGGGAAAGCTACACCAAAAATGACTCAACGAATGGGCAGACACGCAACACGTATGGATGGGGGTTCTAACAGATATTCAAAAAGTTTAAAGTTGAAACCACCAGGGTTCTAAGATTCATTTTTAAAATAAAAGACAAACTGAAACTGCAGGGATTCATATACTCGTTTCAGGCAACGAGATTAAACTGAAGGTTTCGGGGTTTCATCATTCATTTTTCAAATAGCAGTTTAATGTTGGGTGTGGAGGACTTCTAATAGTTATTCAACTAAAATTTCACAGTCTCACACCATAAATAAAAATTTACGCAGTCCAGAATGATGAATAAAAAAAAACATTCACAGAGTCCAGAATAATGAAATAAAAAAACATTTACATAGTCCAGAAATATAAACAGTAATTATTTTACAGATTCCAGAAATATAAACAAAAATTATTTTACACAGTCCATTCATAAGCTTCACAATGCCATTACCATGCATTCTAACTATCACTGTGTTATTCATTGATGGTGAAATCATACAGCCACAATATTACAGCGAAGAAACCAATCCGAGCATTCTACTCTACCAAATAAAAATCATACCGTTGCCTCAACGTTGTCCTCGTGTGTCGTCCGCGCTCTGTGCCGCTCCCGCTCGTCGACTGTAGAGACCTCACCAGTACCTCCCAGCCAATCACTAGAGGTACTCTTCTTCCCCCTTAGCCCCCCGAGCCGCAAAGGGGCCTCACACAGTCCAAATGGTAGATCTATATTCCCAGCTTGCCTCGCAAGGCTGAGCTACCACTCCTAACCGAGCTGGAAAATATCAACTCCTCACAAGCAAACAATCAAGTCCAAATCCGGCAGTGTAACGTTACGCTAATAACCCATCCCCCATCTTCATCATCTACCTTTATTTTATAGAGTTTTGAGACCCCCCCTTGCCCTAAATCACATTTCATTTAATTTTTAATGAAAACCCTCTAAAATTCTCTCTCTTACAAGTGTCACTCATCCCCCACATTTCTCCAAAATTATTTTTTTAAAATTTATTAAAACGCTCATTTCCCTATTTTTATTATTCCCTTTCTTCCCCCCCCTTTTTTTTAAAAACCAAAAAGGTAAATGCCCTAATTAATATTTTCATTTATTATTTATTTAATTATCTTTTGTTCTTTCACAAGTTAGGAAATAATTTTTTCTTTGCAAAATTTTAAAACCATTAGTTTTAATTTAATTCTTACCCTCATTATTTACCCCAAGAATTTTATGAAGACTTAACTATTACTTAAGTGGGTTTTTGTTTGAATTTTTATTTTTATGCTAGGACCTTTTTCATTAAGGTTACACTAAAATTGTTACCCTAGAAAAGTCTTAGGCTTAGGACTTATATTCTGAGCTAGGCGACAATTGGTTAGAGGATTTGTTTAAGGATTTCTTAAGGTGTTAATGTCTTAGGGCCTTCTAGGTTTATTTCTTCCTCATCATCAGTGCGACGTGCCCTTCAGGATGCACTACGTGCTCCAAGGGTGCCACTCGCCTTGTTCGTTTCTTTTGCGCAACGTGCCCTTCAGGATGCACCACGTGCTCCAAGGGTGCCACTCGCTTTTCGTGTTTCTTTTGCGCGACGTGCCCTTCAGGATGCACCACGTGCTCCAAGGGTGCCACTCGCCGACTTGACTGATTGGTAGACATCTATAACCCCTGGAGTCAACAATCTGCCAGGTGAACTTGTGGGAGACTAAGGGATCTAAGGAATAAGGCCCCCGCCTTATTGCGCACCCCTTAGAATCATCGTGAGTGACTGTCGCAGTCTGCCCTCACGACATCATGGATCCTCTCGAACTAGGTAATCGTTAACCTACAGTTTGAGCCACGGTGGGTGTAGTGTACTTTTTTCATAGTTCAGAGCTTACTCGCGCTCAGATACCAATTTGTACACATCTTTTTAATAATAAACACAGGCCAATATAACCACATTCATTTAAGCACAATTAAACACATTTAATTCTCCGAATAAACGTATCTCGTTACTGCTATAATCACACATTCCATAGCATTTAACAATAATTCATTTACACAGTGGAAACATGATACATAAGCATAATTCAAATACTTATCTTTTAACAGCTGTAGAAAATACCAACCGAGTGCAGGTCTTCCATGAACCTCCTAGCCTTAGACAACATTGTTTATCAAATCAACAGTGGGTCACCCTTGAGCTGGGACCGAGATCCACCCCAAGGCAAGGAATCCTAGGCTAGACTGAGGTTACAGGGAAGACAACACATAAATATCTGGAAGGATTCTTCCCAAAGATGCCATCTTACGCCCACTACTACCAGACCCTCATTCCCCACATCCTTGTTCTGCCCGGGAGTATACACCTTCACACGCATAGTCCATCGGTGCTAACCTCCCCCTCTGGGTCATAACAACCGGTCGGATCAGGAAGTTTTAGAGTCCGTAGCTAGTGCTAGACACTCTCTGGAAGAAAACGCTTCCTAGCAAACTCTTTCACCTGGAAAGAGTTTCTCATAGGCCTGACAACTTGCTTCCTCCAACCAGAGGACTTACATAAGTTCAACCCAAGATTACTCTGGCCAGTACGCGATGCGCAGTCCAACACTTCTTGGCCGCAACAACCAATTGGGAAAAACAAACAAACGCTTCCCCAACAGGTTCAAAAATCACGGAATAGTCTCACGGTCTCAGTTTCGGGATGGTACGAAGTATTCTTGCAGAGGTCCCACGGGTTCACCCTCAGACAGTCGGGTTCGAATGGAGAAGATCCCCTCACGCGGTTCATTTCG
>SNQJ01S0268418.1:1205-11890 GCA_010110895.2 Picea sitchensis
GTGACTTGCCAACAAAACAAGTTAGAGCATGCTCTTCCAGCAGGGCTACTTCATCCACTCCCCATTCCAGAGCAGAAATGGGAGAGTATATCTATGGACTTCATCACAAGTCTACCCAAGGTCCAGGGTAAGGACTATATCTATGTAGTGGTCGACAGATTGACCAAGTTTGCTCACTTCTACGCCATACCAACAGAGTACAGTGTAGTTCAGGTAGCCAATATTTTCTTCAGGGAGGTCTTTAGACTTCATGGGTTGCTGAAGAACATCGTCGGTGACAGGGACAGTCGGTTCATAGGGACATTTTGGAGAGACTTGTTTCAGTTGGTGGGGACAGAGTTGACACCTAGCACTAGCTATCACCCTCAGACAAATGGGCAGACCGAGATTATCAACAAGTGGTTCGAAGGGTATTTGAGGAACTATGTAGGAGGACAGCAGAGAACGTGGGTAAAGTGGTTACATTTAGGAGAACATTGCTACAACACCACCTTCCATATGTCCATTGGTATGACACCCTTCCAAGCATTGTACAGATATGATGCTACCACTTTGGTAGACTTGGTCTCCGGGCAGAGAAGAGCTCCCAAGGCCAAGGATTGGATCATAGAGAGTCATGAGATTCTCAATTTGTTGAAAGAGAACCTGCAGATGACGCAAAACCGACAGAAGATAAGTGTGGACAGGCATAGGATATAGCGCAGCTTTGAGGTTGGAGATTTGGTTTTCTTGAGACTCCAACCCTACAGACAGTCATCTCTGAAGAAGAGTGGGGTCAAGAATCTCAAGCCCAGATTTTATGGTCCTTACATGATCATGCGTCGAGTAGGCGAGGTTGCTTACGAGTTAGATCTTCCAGAGGGGAGCAAGATTCATAACGTGTTCCATGTGTCTTGCCTCAAAAAGATAGTGGGAAAATTCATTAGCACATCAGAGGAGATTCCCCCATTGGATGAGGAGGGACAGTTGGAGTTAGTTCCGGAGGAGGTTTTGGAGTTCCAATAGTGGAAACTGAGGAGCAGGGTCATCAGAGAGTGTTTGATCAGATGGAGAGGGCTTCCAGTAGAGGAAGCTACTTGGGAGAGTGAGCAGGTGTTGCAGCACCCTAGACTGGTATTGCTTGAGGACAAGCAATTTCGAGAAGGGAGGAGTGTAATGTCCCTTTCCAAATAGGAGCTCCATAAAGGAGGATTAATGGTCTAAACCGCCCCATTAGACTATAGCCAGGGCCAAAGAGGGGTAAACATGGTTACTAGAGGTCACTCCAGTCACAGGTGTTATATTTGGAAAGTGACTTTGAGCTAAAAATGGTTAAAAGCGTTTTTAAGTCATTATGAGCTAAAAATAGAAGTCAACAGTGAACTAGGGTTTCAACAGTGATTTAGGGTTTTGGAAGTCAACAGTGAATTAAGGTTTCATCATGATTTAGGGTTTTGGAAAGCTATAAAGGAAGGGTTAGTGACCTAATTGATCATTATGTAGATTATGAATTTTCATTGAGGAGAAGAGGCACCTCTTAGGAGAGACAGTTTAGTGTATTCTAGGAGGAAGACACCAGTTGGTTGATTTCAGTGTTGAAAGACACACCCTAGTCACCGGGAAGATATCTAGGTCTTCCATCATTCTTCATTGATTCCACGATGATCCCATATTCTGGGTATTATCTTTTAGTTGTTTATTTGTATTCCGGCTAAGATCCTCTTTGTCTTTTGATCTAGCCGAGTGTTGTTATTTTATTCATCCGTAGTTGCTTATTTGTATTTCGGCTAAGATCCTTTGTATGTTGATCTAGTCGAGTGTTGTCAGTTTATTCAGCCGCATTCGGCCATTTTGTAATCCACAGAGATATCATAATACAAACTTTGGAGTCCTTTGTCGTGTTTATTATTTGTATGATCATTTATATGTTGTAAACCTTTGATCCTACACACACATTAGCAGCATTTCCTAGACTAGCCAAGTCATGAACATTACATGCGTCGGGACTTGGATGATCTTCAGTTCCACTTGGAGATTCTAGACAGCAAGGCATCACAATTCATGCATTTTTGCTCTCAGCATTGCAGGGTGTCCAGCACCCCCCAGCAGAAGAATCTCAAGCAACAAGAGTTGCAACACCAATATTGGTGCCAGCTCCCCCATTGGGGACTTTGAAGCACGACACACTAGGCCAGGAGGAGAACGTGCCACCGGCCTAGCCGGAGGATGCCATGCAACTGGACGGGACACCAGTTGTGGAGGAGTCGGCTCCTCTCGGGGACTCGACACTCGGCACCTTCTTCCTGGACGTGTGGCCCCATTACAGCCCCACTACGTGATATGTACAAGTGTCTTTGTTATTTTTCTATGTGTGTTAATGTGGTTTTGCCTCATGAAAGCCACCTTTATCAGATATTGTCTATGGATATTACTGTTATGATGGTCACCTTTAGGGACCTGAATTTTGGGTTTTCTTAATGTCAATAGAGACCTTGTTATGTTTGGCAACTTAAGACTTCAACTCTGGAATTGTTCGGTTGGCTGAGTTGGTTTCCCCTTGGGGAAGCTCGGTGTTTACAGCTTGGAACAATGGAAGTATTTTGTAATCTTTGATTTTGACAGACTTTTATACAATCTTACTTATAAAAAATATATATATTCGGTTCTTAAAATTTTAAAAGTAGTGGCTTTTGCAGCAAAATGACCACCAATATGAATTCTTGAATCTTTTGATCCATGAATTTGTTTTAAGATTTTATAAGTTGTTGTATCATCTACACAACGTAACAACAATCCATCAATAGTTCTGTGAAAAAGAGAAGATCCCAAGATGAGATATTTAGAGGTTTCCAAACAAATCCTCCTGAATTGATGATTTTCAAGATTATTAGGGCATTTTTGAAATTGTAACTAATAGATAATGTCCTTGTACTAAGGATGTTCTTCTAACTCAAGATTTTCAGTTTCAATAAGAAAAAGTGCAGAAAGAGCATCTTCATCATTTTCATAAATAACACATGGTTTAGGATGTTGAGTCAGATTAAGGCTATATCTCGTCCCTTAATTGTATGAGAAGTTGCTATCGTGAAATTGTGTTCTTGAATTTTGGCAAGCCAATGTGAAAGTTTCTCTGAAATATGAGATTGAGAAAGAAAAAACTTGACAACAAGAAAATGGACTTTTACCTATGTGTGCTTGCCTAAGATATAATGGTGAAATTTCTCTATAGCTTTAACAAGAACATATGCATGTTTTTCAATTAAAGTATATTTGAATTCATCATATGATAGACTTTGACTCATGTAAGCTATAGGTTGTTCATTATTCTGATCATCTTTTTGAAGAATAACATATATCATCTCTTCAGTAGCATTTGTATAGATAATAAAATCTTTTTTGAAGTTCAGTTTCGCCAAAACCGTTGCAGAACTGATTGCTTTTTTTATTCCTACAAAAAAAAAATCAACATATTCATTCCATGAGAATTATCGATCTTGTTTCAACATGTTATGAATAGGTTTGTCCATTACAGCAAAATCAGGAACAAATATTCTAACAAAATTAATTTTCCCATAAAGAATTGAATTTATTTTTTAGAAGTAGGGGATTGAAGATTTAGAATGGCGGTAACCCTCTCAGGATCAATACTAATTCCTGAATCAGAAACAATGTAAAAATTGACTTTCTAGGATTTAATGACATTCCAAACTTCCTACATCGTAAAAATACTTTTCTAAGATTATCAAAATGATCTTGTCGGTTTTTAGAGTAAACAGTTAAATCATTGATGACTTGTATATAAACTGTTCCTGGTCCTTTTATTTTCTTTTTACTTAGCAAATTCTTGACCATGGTGGGTTCATAACACTCTTTACCAAATTTTCTATGTTATACAAATTGCACTTCTCTTACTCCGTTGTATCCATAATGAACCATGACTTAGCTGCATTTCAAAGAGCTTTCTTTATAACTACGAGTTCGCAGGTTCGTGGACTCATGAGTTCATATTTTCATTTCCTATGTACCCTTTTCTATGTGATCACCAAAATGAAATTTCATTTTCTCTGTGATGCTCATTTTGAGTCATATACTTAGAATATTTTTTATTTTCTCCACCGCGGGTTCGCGGGTCTCAAGTCTTATATTTTTCTTTTCTCATGAGTCTGATCGATAGCTACACTTAACCAATTCTTTGCTTTCCTTCTTATCTTCGAATAATACTTAGACATATTTCTATTGTATGATGGGTTCATGGGTTGGAGGACTCGTGGGTTCACTTCATCGTCCCTCCCATGCCCAACTCCCTGTCGTAGTGTATTCTTGATTTGTCACTCTTCTCAAGATACATTAAATGTTGATCCTATATTGGAAGACAACTACCAATTAAATTATGAAAAGGTCGTTATTAATGGAAAATTTCTCAAGGAAAATCATTTAATTTGTATTAATTTCTCCATAGAAAAAAGGATTAAGTTATATTACTGAGAAAAGCTTCATTTCATAATCATTGTTCTAAGGAATTATACTAGAGTTTGTCAACTTCATTAGAATGGCTACAAAAACACAACATTTCTGTCGATATACATTGAATATTTTTTGGCGAGAAGATCAAAACTTTCAATGGTCAAGATATTACTTATACTGTGCTACATTATCATTTACTGAAATAAATGAGAACAGAATCTAGACATCTGGGATTTCTCTAGTTCGATGTGTTCCCAAAGTTTTTGAATGTAAAGAAATTGTCTCCTAGTGTGATAGTAAATTTGTTGCAAGCCAAAGGGTTATTCAACTTCAAAGTGAATCCTCCATTTCCTTAGCGCCATTGGTTTTCAGAAAAATGTTGAAATTGCCAGAGCCTACCATCACTTTTAAAGGAGAAGAACCAAGGAACTTCCTCAAGAACAAAAACAATGGATTGGATCTTTTACAAGAATATTTGGAAGATCCTGCGATAATGTCGGTTAATATATCAAGAATTCAGGTTAGTTTATTGAAGAACCCTTATCAAGAGATTGTATGGCTCTTCACTAGAATTACTGGTTAAGAATCCACGGCAACCATTCCTCGATTGGCCCTCTATATTTTGTATTTTACAGTTCATGAAGAAGCTATCTTTGTTTGGGAAAAAATTATCTCTCTTGAAATTTCTTCACGACTCTCGAAATTCAAGAAAGAAAAGAAGTTATATATGGTTTCTTACTTAATATTTGGTATTACCTATTGCTATGTCTTCAAGGGTTTGGCTATCATGAAAAGGGTATATAGAAAAATCGATCCAGTAACTATGTGGTATCAGGCTATGTGGAGACATAAAGCTACTCATCATTTTTATGAAGTATACAATGAATTGCTATTTTCAAGAAACTTCTTTTTGGAGAGAATATAGCAAGATTGTCATTAGAAGCAGCGAATTTTCTAAACAAAAGAGGGACTTTAGAAAAAATGAAAAATTATAATGTGATTAGAATTTTTGGTTCTCCTGAAAATCCTTTCTTCCTCCCTTATTACATTTCAGACAAAATATTCATCATTGAAGCTGCTAGGCAATACAAATTATGGTTACACTTTTTTCATGAGAAAAGAAAGAGGCAATTTATCCTATTTCCATGGAAAATCAGAGAAATTATGTTAAGAGGTATTGCAGAAATTGATGATTACTCAACTCACTTGAACCAGTTCAATCTGAAGTGTGTAGAAAAGATCAAGGGTTTTGACCCAAGTCATATATTTCTCAATCATATGAAATCAATTGGATTCAACAACACATTCACTAATACACTTATGTTTGAATAAGAAGAAGAAGATAATACCCATAATGTTCCAGTGCATTTTGTTGATGATATTCAAACCATGGTAAGTTAAACATCCCAATATAAACAAAGAGGCAAAGGTTCAAATGAAAGCGGTAATCAACCTCCTGTTGATTCACAAAAAGGAATTCTACCCAAACATAGTCTCCAAGCAACAATGTCACAGCAGAAAAAGGTCTCAAAGAGTAATTCGAGTGGTGGTGGTGATAAAAACCCTCCACGAGGAAAAATTGAAAGTCCCCATAGAACAACCTATATCTAAAAATGATATATCTCTTCAGGACATGGACCTGGAGGTTGATATTAAAAATATTCATTTTCCTGATGAACAACAAAGGTGACAGGAAAGTCAACAAGTTGCAGTTGAACTAGCCACAAAAGAAGAAGATTTCTCAAAAGAAGAGTCATTTGCAATACATAATGCTTTATATGACAAAAATTCCAGAAAGGTAATTTTTGAAAGGTTTGACCCAAAAAATAAAAAGGAAAATCTCATTCTGAGTATGATCTTATCAAATTACTTCCATATGGAATTGCTAAGATACATAAGATAACAAGGGATGGTTTAGATGTTTCAATTAATGACATGGAATTACAAAATGAAAAACTAAAGGAAAGAATTAAAGATATGGAATATACTTTGATGTCTACCCCTATTCTTGCAAGTCCATTGGCCACTGTCAAACCTGCAATACCAGATTTAAAATTGAAAGGAACATCAAGCTTGTTGGTCATTGTCAGAAAGTTTGTTGAAGAAAATATTAAAAAGAGAATGTCTCTTATTATGTCAGCATGGGATGTTGAAAGTAACATTGTTTCATTTGGTTCAAAATTAAATGCTTTTAGAGATTTCCTCCAAGTTGATTATAAACATGAAGAAGGATTTTATAAAGATGCAGTAACCACATTTGATTTGAAGGTTTCAAATATGACTGAAATGAAAATAAATGAAGAATATTTACCTTCTCTTACTCGAATGAAACAACTAAAAGCCTGTTGGATTAAGAAGATAAAGATTCTAAATGAAATTCTTGAGGAATGTGATGTTTTGGTTACTAAAAAAGAGGGGTTATACAAAATATTAACTGAAATAGACTTATCCAGAACCACAGGAGAAGTACGGGACCCCAAATTAATTATGAATTCTATATTCGTGACAAGAGTGCAATTTCAGCAAGAAGTTGAAATATTGAAAGGTTTTTTGGTCGAGAAGTTTAATAACATCATTGAATATAATGAAAATGAAGTTGAGAATTGGTTGGTAAGATATGCAAACAAAAATGAAGACTCATTTGACTTAAGAGATTTGGAGGGAATATTTTTTGATATAACAATTAGATATGAAATAAATGTGGCCCCAATGAAAGATTATATTGAAGAGTGGTTAAAGAAAGCCTCAATCAATATTATGGAGGAAAATCAAGAGGAAGCAGTTAGTACCAGTCATGAAACCGTCATCAAGGAAAATATAAGGACACCAACAATGCATCAATGAGTCATGAGATTCCATCACAGTAAGTCTATATTAATCACCCTTTATTTTTCCTTTTTAGAATTCATCCAGTTATATTTTGTCTTTCTTGAGAAGAGTATAATCGAGTTTTGATTGCATCCTCTATCTTCTTTTCAGGTCATGTTGCTCGTGCCTTATTCCATCCTTATTCATTCTTCTCTCATATTTTCTTATATATATTTATACTTTGGCCCACAAGAGCCCCAATCCCAGTCCATTTGTGGACAAACGCCTTTAATTTTCTGAGACTGTAAAAGACAATATTATTTTTTAGAAAATCCCAAAGAACTATGTCGGAGTTAATTTTGATTGTATCTTGTACTTTTGAGCTCTTGAATATAAGATATTCGAAATTAAATTCTCGTATTCTATATTTTTATTTCATTAGAAATACTCTTTTAAAGTTCTATTATTTATGGGCCATATGTTCTTTTCCTTTTTGGTGTGATCAAAAATACTTTTGAAATTGTGATGGATGTGAGGATTATTTCATTATTTTCTAAAATATGTTATTTAATTTATTTTCTACAAATGTTGTAAATAGAGATTCATGGTCCATTTCACAGGAATACTTTGTGTATATTTCTTATTTTCTTGAGCGACACAGATTTGGGATTTGTTATTTTACAATTTCCATTTATATATTGGTTGTCCCGAGATTAATAAGATCATCTTTCAGATTATCAAAGGAGTACTACCTCTATAAAAATGAAGGGGGGGTTTTAATCCTCATGAGGTTTTTGTTTCGGTCTTAACATATTCAAACATCAACATTTTTGGCAACCATATTGGGGAAACTAAACGAAAAAAGTTGGTTTTACACCAGAATTATTTATGACTCAACCTCAACCTAACCAAACCCAGTTGCAAGTTGGATTAGGAAATCAAACAAGCATTTTGCATCAATTATATGCTATGGTGCTCACAACAGCCCAAACTCGCGAGGAACTTGAAATATCTTGGCAAACTCTTGTCCGTGAAGAAGAAAGAGAAATCGCAAGAAGAAAAATACAAAGAAGGCAAGACCGAGATTGAAACTAGAAAAATACAAAGGACCGGTAACAAGGATTAAACAAAAACAACTTGAAAAAATCGGAGAAACTTCAAGTGTTAAAGAAGAAAAAGATCAAACTATGGCTGACAGAGAAGAAAGAAAGCAAGACCCTCCTGAAAATCGTGAACAAAGAAGACAAAGAATTCCAAGGAGAAGGGTTAGAAATATCCCTTTAAACCTTCATGGTGAGCAGCATCAATTGTCGACCCTCCCACAAGGGTTATTACCAACATTCTCAAGAGATGGATTAGTTGATCCAAAGAAACACATAGAATTTTTTTTTAGCATGTGTGAAATTTATTTGGTTGAACATGATGATGTGATGGTTCGATTATTTCTTCAAACATTGATAGATCAAGCTCATGAATGGTATATGTCCCTTCCAATAAATTCAATTTATACTTTTGATGATTTAGAAGGCATGTTTTTAAATGTGTCTGCTCCTCCAAAAGAATATCATACTCTACTCACATAATCCACCCAAATCCATTTCAAAAAGGGTGAAAGGATAAGAGATTTTAATTTTCAATTTTTAAGAATGCTCATTAAAATACAAGAAAATCAGAGACCAAACGATCTAGTCATACTTGGATGCTACAAGAATGCAATGCCTTCGAATGTCAAATTTTCTATAAGAGTTTCACAAATTGAAGACTTGAATGGATCAATGAATAAAGCAACGGAAATGGAAGAAATTATGCTCGAGACTTGTGCATATCCAGATATTATTCTTGGTAGAGTGTAAAGAGAAATGGATACACTCGCTATTTCATATTGAGGAGCATCATCTTCAAGAAGAATTGAATATCAAAGAACAAGAAACACTGGAGATCGAGGAATTGGCGGGGGATACTCAAAAGAGTAAATCCTAATGTAACAAATGATCCAGTAACAATGCAAGAGACTAAACAAATAATGG
Organism: Picea sitchensis; assembly: GCA_010110895.2. Lineage (NCBI taxonomy): Eukaryota > Viridiplantae > Streptophyta > Pinopsida > Pinales > Pinaceae > Picea > Picea sitchensis. The sequence continues at coordinate 10,484 of SNQJ01S0268418.1, forward strand.
AAATAGCACAGATGAATAAAACCATCAAACAAATTCAAAATGAATGGACCAGATTAAGAAGAAATGAGAATTGTCCTCCTAATCCAAGAATGTTTGTTCAAGAACAAAGGAGAAATCCACTTAAAGAACAAAGGATCAGAAGTGATGGTACCACTAATGAATTCAGACAAAAGGCACAAAGAGCACCAAATCCAAATGTTGTAGTATTAGAAGATTTTTTTGAAGATCAAAACATTGATCAAGAGGTTGATTTCATTCAAGAAGATATTCTTGAATCTATAAAGACAGATGAATATGAGTCATCCATGTATATATTTGAGGAAAATGAATAAAATAGAATCTCGCAAGATAATGTTGTGCAGACAAGAGCACAAGCAAATAAACTCAAAACAAAAGATAATTTGGAAAAAGGAAAAGAAAAGGAAAATGCAAATAAAGAAAAAGAAAGAATGAGGCCAAGTGGAACGGAGTCCAATAAACAGTAATCGTTGAAATTCAACCTAATAATCCTCCATAGATGATATACAATGTAATATATGATCTCTCAAAATTAAGGATTACTTTTCCATTCATGGAAGTTGCGAAAATTCCCTAGTAGAGGCAAAATATCCTTAAAATTTTAGATGAGCCCACTCATAGAATGGAATTTGTTGTATCAAGTTCAAGGCAACAACAAAATAATTCAACAGTCGGACCAAAAGGTAAAGTCTTTCATTTCTATCTTACGATAGGGAATCATGATGTTGTCCTTTGTAATTGCATGGTTGATCAGGAGCTACAAATAATACCATGCCATTATCAGTCATGGAAGCACTAGGGATGGGTTGTACCAAGTACTATGAAACCGGGTGTTACACATTATTTGCATCATCCCTATGACCGTTAATGATGTAAACCTATCTATAGTCTTCATAGGGGTCAGTGGCCTAAGTTCCTAAAGAAAGAAGGGAGAAGAACCTTTCCTGAGAAAAGAAGTTGCATTTCCCTTTGTAAAAACCCTATTAAAGATGATTTTCACATGTTGCACTATGGCTAGGGTGAGAGAATGCTTGATTCTCGCAGGCTGCACCATAGTTGGGTTGCGAGAGGTTCGCAGGTTTCTCTATAAGAAGGGTGCGAGAATGCTCATACATGGGAAAAACGAGCATCTTCTCGATGCTTCTAGAAGGAGAAACTTCCATGGTGAGGTGGCATCCGAATGGTTTGGATCTTACTCGCTTTCATGATTTGGTGGGATCATCCTAACCTCCTCACCTTATCCTCTTCAACTTATAAAAGGAGAGGATCTCTCATGGAGAAGGTTAGCTTTGGAGTTTGGAGCTTTTTGGATTAGCTTGGATTGGGTTGAGCTTTGGAGATTGTTAGCTTGGCTAGATGAGCCACTTTGTCAAGATAGATTGTGAATAT
>SNQJ01S0268419.1:0-11830 GCA_010110895.2 Picea sitchensis
TACTTCAAGAAAATAAAAAAGTAATGCAAAGAATGAAAAAAGAATTTAACGAAGTTATCAAGGATAAAAGCGGAGAAATTTATCGTTTAAAAGAACACAATAAAAAACTACTTACACAGATCAAGAAGTCAGAGGTTCAAAAACAATGTGTTCAAAAGTTTGAACAAGAGAATCAAGAACTCGAGAAGAACCTATCAGAAAAAGATGATGAAAAATCTCGTTTGAAAAGCCTCAATCACGAGCTATTAAAACAAATCAACAAATTGAAAGAAGAGAAACTTGAAAATCCAGACATTAAAGCTCAAGAAGATGTCGATCCAGTTGAAGAAAAAACATATAGAGATGTTGGAGTACAAACGATGGAAGATACATGATGAGAAGGACTAACTTATTGTCCGAAAAATATTGATATCAGCCCAAGTAAATCTCATGATAATCATTCATCGTGGAAGTGCAACATTCTACAAAAGATTGAATTAGGATGGTCTGACCCTTTCACAATTCGACGGTTCTTCTCAACTCTTCGTCACTCATATCGTTTGGTATCATCAATCTTAACAACACCAAAAACAAAGAGTCATGCAAAGACATTGCAAGCTAGAATGAAGAAGAAAGCCTCTCCATAAACATGCTTTGAGGACAAAACAATTCCAATGGAAAGGCAATGTAACAAACATAAATATATATAAATATGTAAATATAAATAAATATAAATAAGTAATAAGTAATTATTAATTATGAAGAGACATGACATATGAAAGGTCATGTTTCTTATGAAAGGGCACCCCTGTGCGGGATATATATACAATCCCTAATTCCTCATTTGTAATCATCTTATTCATATTCATATTCTTATACATTTATTATTAAATATATTTACTATCCTTAAATGGATTATTGTGTACTGTCCTATTTATACTGGATATTGACATAGTGAACCAGTTTGTTTCACCACACTACTTTATTGGAATCAAACTTTCTTTGCATGTCTTTCATCCCTATTATATTAATTTGATTTGGCCGCTTGGATTTGTTGAGATCCTTGCACAAAAAATGGATTTTAATTTGCAAAAGAGGCCTCTCAGTACAAAATGCACTTATGGGGAGAACAAGGCAAAACCCGTCGTTTCAACCCAAAATTCATCCTCAAGATTTCATGTTAGGGACCTAACCCCTCACGTAGGTAGAATAATATATTTACATGTAATAAAGATCAATATTAATAAGGCCTAGTAATAAGGAAGAATAAGTCAAATGTAAGAAGACCTAATAGAAGCTTCCGCTTCTAAAAGGATCTTCTTCTAGATTGTTCTTTTGGATATACATATTTAGTATAAATAGGAGTAGAGGGTATGATAAGTTTTGTCTTGGATATTATTGTAATAGAGCTCTGCTCTGCTGGAGGTTTCCCCCTCGAAGAGGCAAGTGAACATTGCTTTCAGTAATCAAAGTGCTCTTTCTGGTGTTATTCCGGTATTATTCTGGTATTATTGTGGTATTGTTATGGTTATATCATTGATTATCTGCCATTTCTATCTAATTATTTCTGTTTTGCATACTATTTTATATTTGGAATATTACAAGTGGTATCAGAGCACCTTCCTCGATAGAAAATTGTGGGTTAATTTTTTTTTCAGGGTAGAGACGTATTATGGAGTCTTAAAGCTACAAAGATTTGTCGTTACATGCATAAACCCGTGGTCGGGGATTCATACATGCAGGAAATACAAGTGGTACTTAAGAGAACATCTGTTGGCCACCCTTGTAACCCCTGTTGGTACCCCTTCGAGTGGTTGCGCAACAAACAACACCTGTATACAGATCAACTTAGATCTCCTGAAGCCCTCCATAGATAAAACGATTGGCTGCCTAACTTCTATAGTGCCACCTAGAAAAACACTCAGGAAGATAATCTCTAGTACCTGGGTAGTCGGGTAGTATAGCTAAGGGCACGGTCTAGACTCCTTGGTTGGTGCTCTAAGATATTGGGTCGAGTGCTATTGTTGGACCCTGCACGTATATCAGAGAGCTATAGCACAAGGAAAACCCTTGTATGTAGAACCCTTGAATACCCTAACCCTTGGGACAGAAACAAAAACAAAACAGACAAGATCTATTGCCATGCAACTGTGTCTCCTGCAATTGGGTTGCGAAATTACTACACATTTCTTCTTGTTAAGCATTTGGGCATTTAGTCGCTACAATATTCTTTAGATCGGAGTATAACTCCGTATGAGTTAAAAAAAGTCTGGATCCTGTTGGCACCATTATTTGAGACCTATCCCGTTGGATTCCTCTCTTCGCCCTTATCGCAGTCATATCTATCATTTTTCAACAATTGTTTTTTGTCGTGGACCCGATTCCCTTTCAACACCCTTATTTGGGATTTACCCCATTGGATTCCACTCGTCGTCCTGATCGTTGTGATACACTTCACCCATAACCCATTTTTTGTGTGGTCCCACCTACCCCTTTTCGTGTTCCCTCTTCATCATGGCCCACACCCATAGCCAATATTTGGAAGCTTGCTTCAATTCCTTGCACTCTAATTTCATAGAAACCCAACAAGAAGTGAGCCAACTCAGTGCCAATGTTGCCACCATCAATAAAAACATGCATTCATCCATCAACGTCAAAATGGAGGACCTCAAACAAGACCTCGCTACCCAGCTTGAATCCTTCAATACCCAGTTTGTCTCCTTCACTACGATGATCTGCGCGAAGCTGCATATCCTTGCAGATCTTCCCTCATCTGACCCACCTTTTCAAACCGAAGGTGAAACTTCCTCTCATTCTCAGAATTTTTAGTCCCATCACTTTCAACGTGACCTACACCTTCCACGTGTGGATGTGACCAAATTTGATGGATCGGATCCCACTGGCTGGGTAACTCAAATGGAACATTATTTATCTTTGTATGGAATTACAAATGAGTTGGCCAAAATTTGGTATGGTGTTCTCCATCTAGATCAAGAACGTTGGCAATGGTGGCAATGGAGAAAAAATGCCCACCAAGAGTATGTGGCTTGGACACACTTTGTGGCAGAGCTTTATGAATGCTTTGAAACTGACACCAACCATTTAGGCCGTTTGACAAAGTTGAAACAATATGGCACAGTGGAAGACTTTATAGCCACTTTTGAGCGATTTGATTTTCGTACAGAGGAAATGTCTGATGCTTTTTTCCAGGAATGTTTTATCAGTGGCCTCAAGGATTATATTCATGCCCATGTCCTCATGACTCGGCCTCAGATTTGGGTGGATGCTACTAAAAGAGCTAAGGAAGCACAACAGGTTGTTTCTTCTCAAAACCAAAAACCCTCATTTATTCCTCGCACTAAACCAACCACTCCCACTCCTCCTTCTACTCCACTAAAGATCCAGAAATTGACTAGGGAAGAAATGGTTGAACGCCAACTCAANCAACCATTTCTTCCCTAGTCAATTTCATCATCCATTTTCCAAAAAAAATGAAATTCAGAAATTGACTAGGGAAGAAATGGTTGAACGCCAACTCAAAGGCCTTTGTTATAATTGTGATGACAAATATTTTCCCAGGCACAAGTGTAATGAACAAAATCTTTTTATGGCAATCTCAGAGGATGTTTCAGAAGATGATGTTGAGGGTCCCCTTGTGGCCGTGTCACTTGAACCCACTGACATCACCCCTCCCGAAGTTGAACCAGTCATTTCCCTAAATGATGTCACTGGCTTCTCTGCTCCCCAAACCCTCAAGCTAATTGGTTACATTAAGCATAGGAAGGTCATCATTCCTGTTGATAGTGGAAGCACCCATAATTTTATTCATCGCCGCATTGCCCAAGAAACTAATTGCTATATCCGTGCTGTCAATAATTTTCAAATCATGATTGCCAATGGCAGGTCCATGAAATGTGGAGGGCGTTGTGAAAATGTGTGTCTCCAAATTGGTCAATACCACATGAAATTGCATATGTTTGCTATCGACATGGGTGGTTGTGACATTGTGTTGGGTGTTGAATGGCTAAGGGCTTTGGGTCCCATTCTCATGGATTTTAAGGAATTAACCATGCAATTCGACTAGGAGGGCCAACAATATAAGTTCCAAGGCATCATCGTTGGTTCCCTGGAGATCATCAGTTCCCATCGCATGGAAAAGATGCTCAAAAAAGGTTATTCTGGCATTATTTCACAACTCCATGCCATTCAAGCCACTAAGACACCCTTTGTGCCGCAAGACCTCCAATCCATCCTCTCTAAACATCAAGTGGTTTTTTTCACTCCCCAGGGACTCCCTCCTTCCCATGGTGTTCATGATCATTCCATTCCCTGTGTCCCCAACAACCTTCCTCCCAATATCCGTCCCTATCATCATCCATTTTCCAAAAAAAATGAAATTCAGAAAATTGTTCAAGAATTGCTCGACGTAGGTGTTATCCGCCCTAGTACGAGCCCCTAATATTCTCTTGTGGTCATGGTCCTTAATAAAGAAGGTTATTGGGGCATGTGTCATGACTTCCATGCCCTCAACAAACTCACCATTAAAGACAAATTTCCCATTCCTGTCATTGATGACCTCTTGGATGAATTGAGTGGTGCCCAGTTCTTTACTAAACTTGATCTTTGTTCTGGCTACGACCAGATACCTATGAACAAGGCAGACATTCCTAAGACTACATTTCAAACTCATGAGGGCCAATATGGGTTTTTGGTCATGCCCTTTGGCTTGTGTAATTCTCCCTCCACTTTCCAAAGCCTCATGAATCATGTCTTCCATCCTTTTCTCCATCATTTTGTCTTAGTTTTCTTTGATGATATCCTCATCTATAGTAAAACCTGGAAAACCCATCTTTCTCATGTGGATCGAGTTCTCCATCTACTCTCTCAACACCAACTTTTCCTCAAACAATCTAAATGTGCTTTTGGCGCCTCAGAAGTCGAGTACTTGGGTCATCTTGTTGGCAAGGCCGATGTCAGGGTGGATCCTAAAAAGTTTGAAGCTATGCAAGATTGGCCTCACCCAAAGACTCTCAAAAGCTTGCGTGGATTTCTAGGTTTAATAGGTTATTATCGCAAGTTTGTTAAGAATTATGGAAAGATCGTGACACCTCTCACTGCTCTCCTTAAAAAGAATTATTTCTCTTGGACTCACGCAACTACTTAGGCGCTTCAAACCTTGAATATGGCCATGTGCACCACTCCATTTATGTCCCCTCCTGATTTCACAAATACCTTTGTTCTAGAATGTGATGCTTCTGGGAAAGGAATTGGAGTAGTTCTTATGCAAGAGGGTTGGCCTTTGGCCTTTACCAGCAAACCACTGTCAGAGCAAAATTTGGGAAAATCAATCTATGAAAAGGAAATGTTGGCTATTCTGCATGTCATGGATCTTTAGCGCCCTTATCTACTGGGGCAACGCTTCCAAATTAAGACATATCATCAAAGCCTCAAGTATTTTTTGGAACAATGCCTCTCCTCCCCAGAGCAACAAAAATGGGTGACTAAGATCTTTTGATATGATTATGAGATCATTTACAAGAAAGGCAAAGATAATGTGGTTATTGATGTACTTTCCAGAAAATATGAAGATGAAGGGTCCCTTTTTTCTCTCTCCTTCATTGTACCAGATTGGCTCCAAGCTGTTCGCCAGGAATGGCTACAAGATCCCAAAATTTCACATCTGATACAACAATTGCAAGCCAATTCTTCATTTTCCCCAGGGTACTCTTGACATAATGATGAGCTTCAATACAAAGACCGTTTGTATTTAAGTAAACAGTCAAAACTTAAATCCACGATACTTTCTGAGCTTCATGCTACACCCACCACTGGGCACTCAGGGTTTACCAAAACCTATGACTGGGTCAAACGTTCTTTTTTTTGGGATGGTATAAAACAAAATGTTCATAATTTTGTGGCAGAATGTGATGTGTGTCAACACAACAAGGGGGAAACAATCAAAGCTCCTGGCACACTACAACCGCTTCCGATTCCACCTTCTATTTGGAGGGATATCTCTATGTATTTTATTATAGGCTAACCTAAATCGGGCAATAAATCAGTCATCATGGTGGTATTTGATCGTCTTTCCAAGTATGCTCATTTTTGTGCTCTTCAACACCCATTTACAACCTCCATTGTGGCTCAACTTTTCATGGATCAATTCTTCAAGATTTATGGCATGCTTCATTCTATTGTTTCTGATTGCGACCCAACTTTCACCAACAATTTTTGGCAAGAACTCTTCAAGCTACAAGGTACCCAATTGCATCTCAGTACAACTTGTCATCCCCAGACTTATGGTCAAACTAAAGTTGTCAACAAGTGTTTGGAAACATATTTGAGGTGTTTTTCATCGGAATGACAAAATCAATGGGCTCAATGGTTACCACTAGCCGAATGGTGGTACAACACTTCTTACCATACAACTGCCCGCATGACTCCTTTTGAAGCAGTATATGGACAAAAGCCACCTTCAGTTCTCCCATACTTGCCAGGTATCTTGAAGGTCCAGACGGTTGACCAAACGCTTACAGTTCGAGAGGCTATTCTTTGTACCCTCAAAGAGAATTTGGTCATGGCCCAGAATCACATGAAGCAACAAATAGATCAAGGTCGCTCTGGACGTCAATTTGCAGAAGGAGATCATATGTTTCTTCAAATGCAACCTTATAAGCAAAATTCCCTCAAGGCTAACCATTGTCAGAAACTGACGCCCAAATTTTATGGTCCTTATACCGTTCTCAAGCGTGTGGGAATTGTGGCCTATCAGTTAGCTTTTCCCAGTCATTCTAAGCTCCATTCTATTTTTCATGTTTCCTTCTTAAATAAGGTGACTGGAACTAAGTTCCAAACTCAAACCAACCATCCCGAGTTGGACGAAGAAGGATCCATTTGGCTACAACCACAAGCAGTTTTGGACCAGCATGAGCATCGTTTGCATCAATGCACTATCAAGGAAGTGTTAGTCCAGTGGAAAGATACAACTCTAGCAGATGCCCCTTGGGAACCAACTACCATTCTGCAACAATTTCCTCATCTCAAGCCTAGAGGAAAATATTGTTTTTAAGGGGGGGGACATGTTAGGGACCTAATCCCTCACGTAGGTAGAATAATATATTTCCATGTAATAAAGGTCAATATTAATAAGGCATAGCAATAAGGAAGAATAATTCAAATGTAAGAAGACCTAATAGAAGCTTCTGCTTCTAGAAGGATCTTCCTCTAGATTGTTCTTTTGGATAGGCATATTTAGTATAAATAAGAGTAGAGGGTATGAGAAGTTTTGTCTTGGATATTATTGTAATAAATATCTGCTCTACTGGAGGTTGCCCCCTCAAACAGGCAAGGGAACATTGCTCTCAGTAATCAAAGTGCTCTTTCTGCTGTTATTCCAGTATTATTTTGGTATTATTGTGGTATTGTTCTGGTTATATCATTGTTTATCTGCCATTTCTAGCTAATTATTTCTATTTTGCATACTATTTTGTATTTGGAATATTACATTTCCAATGATTGGGAATGCATATGATATGCTTAGACAAAGAATGAATCCAAACTCATGTATGTGGCTTCAATAATTTCTTTGGTTTCGTCATTTCACAAACTATTCTCGCCATGCTTATACTTGAATTTTCTACGTCGACATTGTAAATGTTGTGATGCAACTATGCACACTCCATGGTTATGATGTTTTCTTTTCAGGTGCAAATTGACATCATTTCCATATGCTCTAATTTCCAATTCGGAATAGCTTCACACCATTCCCTTTTGCATGTGTTGTTGAGCTCTTTCCAACTCGTTAATCAGATGTTTGGATCCTTATGCAATCTCAGGGCATTTCGTGAATAGTTATACTCTTGGTTTGTCTTTCAATGTCACCTACAAAAACAAAGTATGAACATCTACTCATAAGGACACGAAAGCATGTCAAACCTTAAAATCACATAGACTGCCAATGATTCAAATGTGTTAGTGAACCATGACAATTTCATGGAAAGGCGATTTTAGGCAAGCAAGATGTAGTCAAAATCACAAACAATGCATACGACAAACAAACAAATTGATCATTAATGCACAAGAAAAATTTCATCAATCATGCAAGAAACCAATATTAATCATTGAAGGTAAGTTAAGTTCATAAAAGAATGCTTGAAGACAAAACTTAATGTAAACAATTTGAAAAAACTAATTATGTGGACTTGGGGCTAGTTGAGGCTTCAACAAATTACAAAACATTAGAAAAGCCATTATTCTATGTATGAAACTTTCAAAGCTATGATTCCATAGGTTAGAATACTTTATTCACTTCTCACAAAAATCCAAGTTTGTATGAAGTAGGTCTTTGTAAAACTATTCCTTGGAAAGGAATTAATGATTACTCTTGTGAATCAATTTGATCAACTCATCCAATATACAGGGAGAACACATGATGCAGTTAATTTTATTTTGAGCATGAATCGATGATATTGGTTCAAATCAGAATCATAGGACTTTTTTTCCCCAAGGAAATCCATGCAGAAAACCCTTGGAGTACTTCTCCACGATCCATGGATGGTAAATGGGGTAATTGTCGGCTTTGATTACGGAGCCTCACCCTGAGGTGATCAAGAGAGTCAAACTTGTGACCTCCCCAACTGATCACTGGGGGAGAGACCTCACATATGGCTCAAGACACTTGATCTAACCCTCGAGGCTAAATCAGGATCAAAGGACTTATTTATATTTAAACTAAAATATTTTTCTTTGACATGAATTCAATATTCCTTAGGTCTTGTTTTTTTTCCTGTGAGTGTCCATAGCCAAAATGGACTCACTACGAATTCACAGGCCATACTTTGTTGCTAGCAAGAGTCCATATCCCTAATAGATATTTCGACATGTCCCCTTAATTAATTGTACTTAATTTTTCAGTCCTTTACCTTTGATACATTGTTTTAGCAACCGACTTATGAGAGAAGCAATGACTCGTTATAAGTTGATGGAGGTGACTGCCTTCTATTGAGATTTATTAAGAATTTACCATAGATGGTATTATGCGTAGCACCTTATGGTTTTTATCCCTCAACTTTCAACTTTTCACCATTCACACGACTAGTTGACTTTAATGTAGTGGATGGGTTCTTTTGGCAAGCTAGCTTGTAAACGAAAACCGGTGCATCAAAGGGTTAATCATTCAAAATGTTTTGGGTCCAACCAATCTTTGAATTCTTCTCGCAATATTGATTATTTTATTTCAAGTCTACTTCTTTAGACCATAACCCAAACCCAAAGGTTACACCTGATGTTTGCTAGGCTTGAATTCCACATGCCAAGTGCATGTGCATGCAGAAGGTTAAAAATAAACATAAGTAGTCAATAAAGCATAGAGCAACATTAAAGGCCTATAATCTAATCTTCATGTAGATGAAACCTAAAAGCAAGAGGGCATATTTGAGGGCTACTAGAAACATTGCAAATAAGAAAATTCCATGCTACAGGTCATTAGAAACAAGACTATATGAATAGAGGGATAATATAGCTTGTGTGGGAGATGAGAGAACTGTATATATTGCCAAACAAAGTACTATTACACCACAGATGACCTGTGTACTTTTGTAAAGGGAAGACATCCTTTTATTGAGCATAACCTTTCTGCTGTACTTGCTATTATAATTCATCTCAACTGGAAGTGACAGAGAGTGCAGTTTCTAATAGGATAATAGTTCTTGGGGTAGTAGAGATTCTGAATGACGAGATAAATTCAATTTCTATTAGATCTGATAATCAAGAAACCATGTTTACAATTTAAGTGGATAAACAATGAGTCTTATTTGAAAATCAGTAGGCGGCCTGCATTGCTAAGCCTCATCTATACGCCTAAAAGAATAATTTGTGCTTGGACCGAGCTGGGTTGGTGGATTAACTAAGCACTATTAATTATACCAGCACGTGTACAAGCAACATAAGTAGTGCTCCTGTAGCATACTCCCCTTGAAGAGGCCAGTGGTTGAAGCAACTGGTTTAGAAATTGGGCAGAAAGTTATAACAACAAATCGAAGGCACATGTTAGATCAATCCCTCAAGCTTTGTGATATTATTAGACAAGAAAGGCACAATGCTTAAGATAGCCTTATCTTTTATCTCGTTGAGAAATGTATGCTTTAGGGGGTCAAATCCTAGTTTCTCGCAGATTACTCTTGGTTTTGGGGTTAGAACTTAGAACATGTATGCGCGCAAACTCATGACTTATGCTCATTCATGCAAGCACCCAACAAGTATGAGATCGGGAAAGAAAGAAAGAAAGAAAAAAAAGTATTTTTAATGTCCACGAGGTTAAAAATAGCCTATGGGACAGATTGTTTTTCCATCTGACTTTTGTATTCGACCCTTTTATTGTGAAGTTTTACAATAAACGCTCCCATCTTCTCGACAAACTCTTCGCTGAATAGATTATCCCAAGAACTAGTTTCCAGAATACCTGCATAATTTTCCCTGCTGTCTTTTAAGGCTTCACATTCTAATATGAAATGTTTTTATGTTTCCACTTTTTCGGAAGAGCACAAAATACATACTCTTTCCTCCCACATTTATTTTGGCCTTTTCCAACGCCCTGTTTCACAACGAAGTTGATGAGAATTAGTCCTTAATTGAGCAATACGAATTTTAGATCTCCAAGAAATATTGGCCCCTATGTATGCCTTTTGCTGATGGTTATAAGTGGGGTTAAACTCTTCAATGTAGTACTTTTTCTTTCTCCCTAGCTCTTTCTCCCAAGTACGTTTGTGGAACTTACCCATAACAAAAGTTTTTATCTTCTTACTGTTTGTAGGACACATGCTCAAGCAAATGCCCCATTTACTAAACAATTTGTTATTTTTCCGCATCCAAGTCTTCTTTCTTTTGCACAATCTGTCACTAAACACAACCTTAGGCCATCTACCCTCTTCCATTTGCTCAATTTTTTTCAAATACCTTATGACTCACACCATAGCAATTTCTTCAATAGGAGCAGCCCCTGTTTCACTTAACAAGATAGCATAGGGGAATGCACTTTTAATTTTGAATTTGTTTGTAATCAAACGCTTCTGAATTTTCTCAATTTGTTTCCACTGCATCTCGGTTGTGTTGCTGGCCCACAGTTCACAACCGTAGAGAATCATCGGAATCACTAGGAGCCCAAAACGAGTTAGAGTGGTTTTCCAGTCCCACAGCTCTGCCTCTCTACACCTGTTTTGAAAAGCATAAAATGATTTCCAACCCCCTAAAGTTCTTTTCTTTCTACAACCATCCCATCTTAAATTTCTGTTGAAGTCAATTCCGAGGTATTTGTAGTCTGCAACTTCTTCCAGAATGTTGTCTTCAAAGTAGAATTTATGCTGGTTATGCTTTCTTTTGTTAGAGAAAATCACTACTTTCGTTTTACTAATATTGACTTTCATCCCCACCCTTCTACAAAAGTGCTCAAGGGAACACAAGTGCTCTTGCAAACCAAGAGCTGATTTAGCAATCAATATAAGGTCATCTGTGTACAAAATAAGTCTTATAACAAACTTGCCCAAATGGATATCGTCACCCCCTTGCAAATTTAGCCACTCTTCAAGCTTGTCAATATATAACCCTAAAAGGGTAGGAGACAATGGGCAACCTTGCTTGACCCTGATATCGCTTCTAAAACTTTCAAAAATGCCTGCTGAAGTTCTAATTTTGACTTTCACCTCTTCATACAACCTATGCACAACTGCTCTCAAATGCCTAGGAACCCCGAGTTCCTCCATTCTGCCCCAAAGCTTATCCCTAGGAACCGTGTCAAAGGCTTTTCTGAAATCAACAAAGCAACAAAAAACTTCTTCCTTTTTTTCCCAAACTTTTT
>SNQJ01S0268420.1:0-11829 GCA_010110895.2 Picea sitchensis
ATATATTTCATCTTTCTATGCAAAGTTTCAAGGTCTTAACCATCCCAACAAATAAGTTATAGTGAATGTTCCAAGATCACCTGTTTGAAATGGATTCCAGAAGCATTTCAGAACCCTAACTTCCACGTGGCATATCTTCAAAAGTGTAGTGAAACAACATATGAAATTTTTACCACATGTACACCAAGATCTCTCCTTTGTCCATACAAAGTTNCCAAGATCACCTGTTTGAAATGGATTCCAGAAGCATTTCAGAACCCTAACTTCCACGTGGCATATCTTCAAAAGTGTAGCGAAACAACATATGAAATTTTTACCACATGTACACCAAGATCTCTCCTTTGTCCATACAAAGTTCCAAATTCTGAAACATCCCAGAAAATAATTTATAGAGAAAGTGTCAAGCTGACTTGTTTGATAACTGATTTCAGGAGCATTTAGGAACCCTAAGTTTTACAGGGCATATCTTCGTAAGTATAATGAACCAACATCTAAAATTTGTACCACATGTACACCAAGATATCTCCTTTGTCTCTTCCAAATTTCAATGTCTGAAACATCCTAGAAATATGTAACGTCCCCAGCCACCAACAGGGCGAGAAATGCCACTGCTCTGACACTTCACTTAGCTCTAATACCAATTTGTAGCATTGTTATAACCTTAATTTGCACCATAAATTCTTACTTCGCATCAACCCATCTCAGATCCCTTCTTTGCCAAAGCATTGTTGAACAACTCTTTAAAAAACCTCTTTTATAAGGGCCCACGCACCCTACTCCAATATTGCACGCGTGTACATGCTAGCTGACCTAAAACAACCTGTGTGGACTGACAAAAGCATGAAAAAAGGAAAGTTGCCGACGGAACACACAACTTTGGGTGAGTTAACTGAAACTCTCGACCATGCATGGCTAAGGGTTCATTAAAATACCTAGCTTCTTCTAGCCTATAAAAGAAGGGTTAGGGGTCCCATTTGGAGGAGGAAAATAAGAGTAAAGAAACTCTACCCAATTGCACATTCCCAATGTCCCAACCCTTTAGCCATCCTTGTGCAAGAAGAGATACAAAGCAAAGAAGTTGGAGGACATTTGAAGAGGAGCATAGGATCAGGATTCGCGGAGCAGTGGCCAGTCTCAACATTGTAACTTGATTCATTCAAGTTAATAATAAATAAATGTTTTTCCCATCCCACTATATGAGTTTGTCATAGTTCGGTAAATATATGTTTGAATCTCTAACCCATTAGTTTGTAGGTAAAATGCATGTGTAGTTTGTTGCTTGTTTTGTACGCAGGTCAATCTTGAGAGGATAGCTGCCAACAAGAGATCAAGCATGAAGAATGATCGACATCCAACATCTAGAACAAGGTATGTTGGTCTAACTGTGTATTTGTTGAAAAGAAATGGGGATTAGGTCTGGGGACGAAGATAGAAAGTAGGTTTCTTTTGGTCATATTTGCATGCATAATATAACCCTATTTGCTAGCCCGTAGGGGGATTTCCCACCACAACAAAATTGACGACCATACTAGGGAAGTCTCTAGGGTTCCTGAGAATATTTTTGGGTAGTTTTAAAAGACTGGTTTATTTCCTGTTTTTTGAAGTTTCTGCAAAGTCTGAGCTAGCAAAGAGTCTGGTCTTCCATACCAGCTATCTCTGTTATTTTCTTGACTGTGTTTTTTATAGACCCACAGAGGTACACGCAACCTCCATAAGGTTTGCAAGCGTGTACCCGTGCCCTACTCTCTTACAACCCATGTGTAAATGCTAGCTGAAGAAGTAACAGTAGCATGTAGATTCCATAAATATTTTGAGACAGTCATCCTCTTCCCTGTTAGAATTAGTCAATTTCAGGGGTTTTCTGGAACTCTGTCTAAGTATTGGTTGTTTGCAGTCTTATCTCAGATTGGTTTGTTTTATGAATTGTTTCCTTACATTGTTTTCCTTGTTTATGTTAAAGAGAGTGTCTAAGCCTTCAAGAGATCCTAGTTCTCAATATCAGTGGTCTCATCCTAGCTTGGATTGTTTGTTTTTATTTTGTTTCAGAGTTTTAGAGATACACGTGGCCTGTATAAGGCCAGCACGCGTGTACACGTCCTCTGGCTTTACACAACTCGCGTGCACACGCTTGTTGTTGGATTGTCAGTAGTGTGTTTGTGCAGGATAGTTTTTGTTGAGGGTAAGGTAGTCATCCTTTCCCTTGACGAGAGTTATGCCTCTCAGGTTTTTGAATCTCTATTTTAGCAATCAGTAGCTTGGGATTGATCTTAGCCTTAGCTTGCTTTTTCTCATTTAAAAGTTGTCATAAAAAAGAAAAAAAGAAAAAAAAAATCTTTAGGGTTTTTAGACGAGTGTGAGAGTCATTTTTTAAGTTTCTAGTGTGTGATTTCTTGAAGTGATTCTTTGCGATCTGCGATTAGGCCAAAAAAAAAATCTTGGTTTTTGACTTGTTGGTATTTTTCCTTTTTTCTTTATAAACATTTAAATAAAAAAAAAATCTCTTTCATTTTATTGTTTGATTGAAAAGTGTGATTTTGAATTAGTAACCAGGGAAAAATCTTTGTTTTTTTAATTTCTTGATAGTTTACTTAGATCGTAAGTAGCTCGTAGTTGAGTGAAATCCTTCTTTAAGTTTGATGATTCAAAAGATCTTAGAAAATAAAAAGAAAAAAATTGAAAAGTTGTTGAAATTTTGCATTAAGTGAAGGTTTTTGTTTCCATCTTTTTATTCATTTTTACTTCCGTCTTTTAAACATCATCAATTTCACTTTCATACCCCTTGACATAAGACAAGCCCTAAAATTAACGCTAAATCTAAAATTTATTAGACTTTTATGTTTGTAGGGTTAACCAACTAGTTAAGGATTAGGGCCTTGGATTAGGTTGGAAAGGAAACTCTTCAAGGCCATTAAAATCAAACATTGGAGTTTGAGTTAGGGAGTGTCCAAGTCCAGTATCATGAAAGTTATCTGGAACCCCCCTCTAACACAGAGGATAAACATGAGGTCGCGTGCAAAAAGGTAGCGGAGATAACCCCTCCAAATCTGGATCAATCGTAGTGGAGAACACATATAGAGGGCTTGTTTTGGGATTCCGTCAATTGCATTTTCCACAGGGCTTCGTGGGTCTCGAATACATTCGAGGTCCTCAGTTTTTTTCCAGACCACTTGTTTTCGATACCCTTGATAGGTTTCAGGCTCGATACCCTTCTCATTGTGGTCTACCCGACTTTCGACTGTACCCGCCCGGTGACTATTCGCACACTGACAACCTAGTTGCCTATCTTTTTTAGGGACATACACAGGTGACTGCGTGGGTATACCGTGGTACCTAGGATAGACATCAGGCCATGCTTTACAGAGTATACCTGGAGGGTGCTTCCATTTTCGAGTTGCACTTGCACCGGTAAGTTGCTCTAGTATTGGTTGTTGTAACTATTCTTCCAATTAATTTAGTGTTTGCCTGTCTTATCTTATAGGGACTTTTTTAGTGTGTGTTACTTTTGAATGGTTAGACTACCCTAGAGTGTCTTTGATATTCTCACATAGAGGAGGATCACGAGCTCCGCCGTTCACGAAGGCTTCTTGGCCTACCGTCGGTTACACTGGAGCCACCCCCGCCACCACTAAGGTGAAAGCTAGACCAACAAGGGTCTTTTGAAGCGACCAGGTCACAAGAAGTTGTGCCCAACCAACATCCAGAGGAATCGACCATCTTAGACCTTGGAGAAAAATCTTTTGGTCTGGTTGAAACCTCCGCCACTGATCTTTCGGCACCCACCATCATACCGATTCATCCTTACGAGTGCCAGATAGTGTCACATGCAGCAATGGAAACAAATGTTGTTACTCTTTCTAAGAATTCTTCAATTCCCACTACGATTGTCACCATAGGAGAATTTCCACCTCCTAACCCGCCATCACCGGTTCGAGCCACCATGGTCTCGACCGCCTCTACATCACACAGTGGTCCGATCCCATCTCTGGCGGTAGCCACAACCCCTTTCACACCAAGTGCGACATGCCCTCCGTTCTCATATGGGATGCCTAGTTCAGGTACAAGTCCTGTACTTTCCTACTCCACTTTACAGACTTCAGGTCTGGGGGCAGGGAGCTCTAACACTCCTCTGCAAGGTCACATGGGGGGCACTCCTACTCCTTTTAAAGTTTTCCCTTATGGGGGAGGTCATATACCTCCTTTCTCCCCTTCACTCGGTGGCTCACATCAACAATCCGCTAGGAAACCTACACACCATAGTTTATTTGGAGCGAGGAGTCAAGGACCACCTTTTCATAATATGTCGATAAGTTCGATACCATTTTCTTTGTTTGGTGCGTTTGGTAAAAATGCCTTCTTGTCAGATACTTTCCCAATTGGGGGCAACCCCGGTTTCGGACAATCTATTCCTATGCAGGGTACTATTCCTACACAGGGGGCACACCCAGGAACTTCTTCCACATTAAGGCCTTGGAATTCTTGGCAAGGATCCATTCCCTCATCCAGAATGTTGATTTGGGGTAATTCTTTCCACAATCAATGGAACCCTAGACAAAGTACTATGCCTATCCCCAAGAGACCGACATGGGGCAACCCTTCCCAAAGTCCTTCGAATCTAATGCATGCCCAACCATATATGTATTATTTCAGAAATTAGTCGATGATGTCTCCACATACGCAAAATCCTTACGCTGTCCATGGCCATGGTTTCTACTAGAATCTGGACCAACAACCGAACTTTTCCTGGCAACCTGGTGGCAGTCAAACTCCAGGCCCCTTTTTCCCAGGTTATCACCAACAACCCAAATTACCCTTCCTGACAACTTTGCATTTTCTAGACATGACAAGGTTGTTGAATGATCCTATCTGTCACGATCCGCATTGGCCTCCTATGCCGACGAAGTTGCCTTCGGACATCCCAAAGTTCTAAGCCAATCCTAATGAAGATCCAGGAGATCATGTAACTACCTTCCATCTTTGGTTCTCATCTAACTCGTTGAAAGACGACTCTGTACAGTTGTGATTGTTTCAACATACTCTCATTGGGAGTGCTGCAAAATGGTACATTGAGCTCGACCGCTCAAGATACTCTTCCTTCGGTGAATTGGCCATGGATTTCCTAAACCATTTGCAGTTACCTGTGAGATACGATGTTGGCACAGAATTGCTAGCCAATTTTTTTCAGACAAAAGCAGACTATATCTTTGATCAAATCCAAGAATGGAGACGCCGAAAGAGTTTAATTAATGTACCAGTCCCACCAGCATTCATTCTCGAGTGGTTTCTTAAGTCTTTGGTCCCACAGTTTTCCAAAGACGTCGCAACGTCGAGAGTATTTTCTAAAGAAGACGCCATCATGAGAGCTCAACAACTTAAGCTAATCTATTCTCAATCTAGTTTATTATACAATATCTTTCGAGATGCACCACTCTCAATACTTGATAAAACCAGACAGAGAGCTGGACCACATGCCAATGGTATTGTCAGTTCAGCACAAACAAAGTCCGCTGAGCAATTAACGACTCAGTTGCAACAATTGTCTATACAACACATAGCGGCCAACCAAACTACTGCTTCGACTGCTCCCCCTACCAAAACGTCGGATGTACACACAGTGCAATCAATTAATCCAAAGGATACCCAGCAGCCTGAAGGAAAGAAAAAACAATGAAAGAAGGGTAAGGGGGATAAGAAACCCACCGATAATGCTAGTGGGGGCAATATTGAGAAATGGAAGGCAAGGTATCCATGAAACCTGTGTGTGGAAGACCACCTGACCCACCTTTGTCCTTGGGTTGTAGAGGCCCAAAATTTTGTGACATAGCAGCAACCTGTTGTGTTAACCAATTCATTCCAACATGGGAAAAATCTAACATAGGCCTCTACAAGCACGGAAGGGGGCAGCCAAGGACCCTCTCCACTTGTGAACAACCCCGCATCCGCAAATGTATATATGGTGAGGGGTGATGTTTTTATATCGACTGGAGTGCATGACTATAGTAAACCAAGCACTTCTGAGAAGGGTAAAGAAGATGAACTCCCATCTCTTCCTCTACAGACTGAGAAGACGTTGGGAGAAACAATGGAATGCATTCCCAAAGGCGCATTCAAAAAAGCTTCTCATAACCCAAATGCAAGGGCTTCCTAGAAATACTCGGTGGTGGAATATTTATCACGAATCCCTTGTGCGATGTCCGCTTTGGAGGTCCTCCAAAACTGCCCTTCCCAGAGGAAATACTTACAAAGAGTCTAGGGTAGAATTTGAATGGCCATTATACTCTCTATAAAATTTCTTGATGAAGGTAGTTAAATCATATAGAAGGAGAGATTGTTTGTAGTTAAAGGATATAGAAGTGTTGAGTACTCACGCATTCATCAACCATAAAAAAACAATCACATTGCAGAACATCGAACACAAGATTTACGTGGAAACTCTTTCAAGAGAAAACCACAAAACTTCTCTTTATAATTCCTTGTAGGCACCAGCCTACTATTACAAATATTTTATAGACACCAACCTACTGGAGACACCAATCCCCATTGGTACAAATCCTCGTAGGAACCAACCTACTCTTAGAGATCTTCGTAGACACCAATCCCGACTACTAAACACCAACTTAGCAAGAGCCATTTATCTCTTACAGATCTTCGTAGACATCGATCCCCACCGCTAAGGACCAACTTAGCAAGAGACACCAATATCTTACAGATCTTCGTAGAAGCCAATCTTCTAGAGACACCAATCCTTACTGCTAAACACCAACTTAGCAAGAGACACCAACCTCTTTGTGTGAGTTTCACCAACCTTCACCGAGTCTGCTTGCTACTTCTTCCTTCACCAGATCTACTTGTTGCTTCTTCCTTCATGAGGTCTACTCATTGCTTCTTCCTTCACCAAGTTTTCTCACTACATCTTCGTTTACCAAGTCTGACCAAAATTTGAATTTCCAAATGGTCAATTTTTCTCAAACCTAGTTATTTTGGGCCTCTTCACAAGAATGAAATTATACAACATTCCACATATCTAATTTTGAAAATCTGATTCTAAAATTATTACCTGAGATACTTATGTATGTCTCCTTTTTTTCCCTAAATTTTTCACAGTCTGAAGAGCCCCAAAAAAGAAGTTATAGTGAAAATTCCAAGCTGCCCTATTTGAAATTGATTTTAGGAGCATTCATTAACCCTAAATTCCACAGGGAATATCTATGAAAATATAGCAAACCAACATCTACAATTTGTACCACATGTACACCAAGATCCTTCCTCTATCTCTACAAAGTTTCAAGGCCTGAAACATCCCAGAAAATAAGTTATAGCGAAAGTGCCAAGCTGACATGTTTGAAACTAATTTTAGCAGCATTTAGTAACCCTAACTTCCATAAAGAATATCTTTGAAAGTATAATGCAACAACATCTGCAATTTGTACCACATGTGCAACAAGCTGTCTACTATGTCTCTACAAAGTTTCAAGGTCCGAAAGATACCAGAAAATAAGCTATAGCAAAAGTGCCAAGCTAACATGTCTAAAACTGATTTCAGGAGCATTCAGGAACCCTAAATTCCACATGGAATATCTCCAAACGTATAGAGAACCAACATCTGAAATTTGTACCACATGTACACCAATATATTTCATCTTTCTATGCAAAGTTTCAAGGTCCTAACCATCCCAACAAATAAGTTATAGTGAATGTTCCAAGATCGCCTGTTTGAAATGGATTCCAGAAGCATTTCAGAACCCTAACTTCCATGTGGCATATATTTAAAAGTGTAGTGAAACAACATATGAAATTTTTACCACATGTACACCAAGATCTCTCCTTTGTCCATACAAAGTTTCAAATTCTGAAACATCCCAGAAAATAATTTATAGAGAAAGTGTCAAGCTGACTTGTTTGATAATTGATTTCAGGAGCATTTAGGAACCCTAAGTTTTACAGGGCATATCTTCGTAAGTATAATGAACCAACATCTAAAATTTGTACCACATGTACACCAAGATATCTCTTTTGTCTCTTCCAAATTTCAATGTCTGAAACATCCTAGAAATATGTAACGTCCCCAGCCACCAACAAGGCGAGAAATGCCACTGCTCTGACACTTCACTTAGCTCTGATACCAATTTGTAGCATTGTTATAACCTTAATTTTCACCATAAATTCTTACTTCGCATTAACCCATCTCGAATCCCTTCTTTGCCAAAGCACTATTGAACAACTCTTTAAAAAACCTCTTTTATAAGGGCCCACGCACCCTACTCCATTACTGCATGCGTGTACATGCTAGCTGACCTAAAACAACATGTGTGGACTGACAAAAGCACGAAAAAAGGAAAGTTGCCGACGAGACACACAGCTTTGGGTGAGTTAACTGAAACTCTCGACCATGCATGGCCAAGGGTTCATCCAAATACCTAGCTTCATCTAGCCTATAAAAGAAGGGTTAGGGGTCCCATTTGGAGGAGGAGAATAAGAGTAAAGAAACTCTACCCAATTGCACATTCCTAGTGTCCCAACCCTTTAGCCATCCTTGTGCAAGAAGAGATACAAAGCAAAGAAGTTGGCGGATATTTGAAGAGGACCCTAGGATCAGGATTCGCGGAGTAGTGGTCAGTCTCAACATTGTAAGTTGATTCATTCAAGTTAATAATAAATAAATGTTTTTCCCATCCCACTATATGAGTTTGTCATAGTTCAGTAAATATATGTTTGAATCTCTAACCCATTAGTTTGTAGGTAAAATGCATGTGTAGTTTGTTGCTTTTTTGTACGTAGGTCAATATTGAGAGGATAGATGCCAACAAGAGATCAACCATGAAGAATGATCGACATCCAACATCTAGAACAAGGTATGTTGGTCTAACTGTGTATTTGTTGAAAATAAATGGGGATTAGATCTGGGGACGAAGGTAGAAAGTAGGTTTCTTTTGGTCATATCTGCATGCATAATATAACCCTATTTGCTAGCCCATAGGGGGATTTCCCACCACAACAGAATTGACGACCATACTGGGGAAGTCTCTAGGGTTCCTGGGAATATTTTTGGGTGGTTTTAAAAGACTGGTTTATTTCCTGTTTTTTGAAGTTTCTGCAAAGTTTGAGCTAGCAGAGAGTTTGGTCTTCCATACCAGCTATCTCTGTTATTTTCTTGACTGTGTTTTTTTTAGACCCACAGAGGTACATGCGACCTGCATAAGGTTTGCAAGCGTGTACCCGTGCCCTACTCTCTTACAACCCATGTGTAAATGCTAGCTGAAGAAGTAACAGTAGCATGTAGATTCTAGAAATATTTTGAGACAGTCATCCTCTTCCCTATTAGAATTAGTCAATTTCAGGGGTTTTATGGAACTCTGTCTAAGTATTGGTTGTTTGCAGTCTTATCTTAGATTGGTTTGTTTTACGAATTGTTTCCTTACATTGTTTTCCTTGTTTATGTTAAAGAAAGTGTCTAAGCCTTCAAGAGATCCTGGTTCTCAATATCAGTGGTCTCATCCTAGCTTGGATTGTTTGTTTTTATTTTCTTTCAGAGTTTTAGAGATACACGTGGCCTGTATAAGGCCAACACGCGTGTACACGTCCTCTAGCTTTACACAACTCGTGTGCACACGCTTGTTGTTGGATTGTCGGTAGTGTGTTTGTCAGGATAGTTTTTGTTGAGGGTAAGGTAGTCACCCTTTCCCTTGACGAGAGTTATGCCTCTCAGGTTTTTGAATCTCTATTTTAGCAATCAGTAGCTTGGGATTGATCTTAGCCTTAGCTTGCTTTTTCTCATTTAAAAGTTTTCATAAAAAAGAAAAAAAGAAAAAAATTTCTTTAGGGGTTTTAGACAAGTGTGAGAGTCATTTTTTAAGTTGCTAGTATGTGATTTATTGAAGTGATTCTTTGCGATCTGCGATTAGGCCAAAAAAAAATTCTTGGCTTTTGACTTGTTGGTATTTTTCCTTTTTTCTTTATCAACATTTAAATAAAAAAAAAAACTCTTTCATTTTATTGTTTGATTGAAAAGTGTGATTTTGCATTAGTAACCAGGGAAAAATCTTTTTTTTTTAAGTTCTTGATAGTTTACCTAGATTGTAAGTAGTTCGTAGTCGAGTGAAATCCTTCTTTAATTTTGATGATTCAAAAGATCTTAGAAAAGAAAAAAGAAAAAATTGAAAAGTTGTTGAAATTTTTCATTAAGTGAAGGTTTTTGTTTCCATCTTTTTATTCATTTTTACTTCCGTCTTTTAAACATCATCAGTTTCACTTTCATACCCCTTGATATAAGACAAGCCATAAAATTAACGCTAAATCTAAAATTTATTAGACTTTTATGTTTGTAGGGTTAACCAACTAGTTCAGGATTAGGGCCTTGGATTAGGTTGGAAAGGAAACTCTTAAAGGCCATTAAAATCAAATCTTGGAGTTTGAGTTAGGGAGTCTCCAAGTCCAGTATCGTGAAAGTTATCTGGAACCCCCCTATAACACAGAGGATAAACATGAGGTCGCGTGCAAAAAGTTAGCGGAGATAACCCCTCCAAATCTTGATCAATCGTAGTGGAGAACACATATAGAGGGCTTGTTTTGGGATTCCGTCGATTGCATTTGCCACGGGACTTCATGGGTCTCGAATACATTCGAGGTCCTCAGTTTTTTTCCAGACCACTTGTTTTCGATACCCTTGACAGGTTTCAGGCTCGATACCCTTCTCATTGTGGTCTACCCGACTTTCAACTGTACCCGCCCGGTGACTATTCGCGCACTGGCAACCTAGTTGCCTATCTTTTTTAGGGACATACACAGGTGACTGCTAGACCAACAAGGGTCTTTTGAAGCGACCAGGTCACAAGAAATTGTGCCCAACCAACATCCAGAGGAATCGACCATCTTAGACCTTGGAGCAAAAACTTTTGGTCTGGCTGAAACCTCCACCACTGAACTTTCGGCACCCACCATCATACCGATTCATCCTTACGAGTTCCAGATAGTGTCGCACGCAGCAATGGAAACAAATGTTGTTACTCCTTCTGAGAATTCTTCAATTCCCACTACGGTTGTCACCATAGGAGAGTTTCCACCTCCTAACCCGCCGTCACCGGTCCGAGCCACCATGGTCTCGACCACCTCTACATTGCACAGTGGTTCGATCCCATCTCTGGCGGCAGCCACAACCCCTTTCACACCAAGTGCGACATGCCCTTCGTTCTCATATGGGATGCCTAGTTTAGGTACAAGTCCTGTACTTTCCTACTCCACTTTACATACTTCAGGTCTGGGGGCAGGGAGCTCTAACACTCCTCTGCAAGGTCACATGGGGGGCACTCCTACTCCTTTTAACGCTTTCCCTTACGGGGGAGGTCATATACCTCCTTTGTCCCCTTCACTCGGTGGCTCACATCAACAATCTACTAGGAAACCTACACACCATAGTTTATTTGGAGCGAGGAGTCAAGGACCACCTTTGCATAATATGTCGATAAGTTCGATACCGTTTTCTTTGTTCAGTGCATTTGGTAACAATGCCTTCTTGTCAGCTACTTTCCCAACTGGGGGAAACCCCGGTTTCGGACAATCTATTCCTATATAGCGTACTATTCCTACACAGGGGGCACACCCAGGAAC
Organism: Picea sitchensis; assembly: GCA_010110895.2. NCBI lineage: Eukaryota > Viridiplantae > Streptophyta > Pinopsida > Pinales > Pinaceae > Picea > Picea sitchensis. The sequence continues at coordinate 11,602 of SNQJ01S0268420.1, forward strand.
TTCTTCCACATTAAGGCCTTGGAATTCTTGGCAAGGATCCGTTCCCTCTTCCAGAATGTTGATCTGTGGTAATTCTTTCCACAATCAATGGAACCCTAGACAAAGTACTATGCCTATCTGATGCAGGAGCATCTCTCCATGCAGCCAACCAGCCAACCACGTCAGAGTGCACACATTCAAAGGATGAAGGGAGGCGCAACCTCATTTATATTTGTATTGAATGTAATA
>SNQJ01S0268424.1:0-11829 GCA_010110895.2 Picea sitchensis
GGAAGATCCTTCTAGAAGCGGAAGCTTCTATTAAGTCTTCTTACATCCGCCTTATTCTATTTTATTGAAAGGTCTTATTAATATTGACCTTTATTACATCCGAATACATTGATCTACCTATGTGCGGGTTAGGACCTTAACAACCAAGCTCTTGGAACTTGCTTTAAGCCATAAAAGGATTTCTTCAACCAATATAATTTGGTTGGCTGCTCTTGGACTTCAAATCCAGGTGGTTGATCGACATAAACTTCTTCTTCTAAGAAACCATTTAGGAAAGCTGACTTGACATCCATCTGGTATACTTGCCATTTGTGTTGAGATGATATGGCTAAGAGAGTCCTTATAGTGTCTAATATTGATATTGGAGAAAAAGTTTCACCATAATCAATACTCGGTTGTTGTGAGAATCCTTTGGCAACAAGTCTTGCCTTGTGTTTTTCAATCTTCCCTTTTTCATTGAGTTTAGTTTTGTAAATCCACTTGACACCAATACTCTTCTTGTGTCTGGGAAAATCAACAAGATCCCATGTCTTTTTCTTCTTAATGGATTCAATCTCTTGGTTCATGGATTGAACCCAATGTGGCTCCTTAGCTTCTTCTTTAAAAGATGTAGATTGACATGACATTAATGCAAAAAGATTGTGTTGTTCAATGTCATCCAACTGCTTATGGATTTCTCTCAAACTTCAAGTTCTCTAATTTTGAAGTTCAGAGGATCAGTCTCTGTTTGAAGTTGAGTTATCTTGAGAATTTTCAGGTTGTCCTTGTACCTACAATCTTGGAAGAGCAGGTTGAGGTATTGGTTGTCTTGAATTTTCTGTGTTTTCATCACTGGGCAACAATGGATTTTGACTGTCCATTTGCCGATTTTCAGATTCATTCCAAAGTTGATTTTCTAGAAATTTCACATCTTTGCTGAGAATTAGTTTCTTTGAGATTGGATTGTAAAGTCTGTAAGCTTTAGATGTTTCACTGTATCCAGTAAAGATGCATTTCTCACTTCTATCATCAAGTTTCTTCCTTAATTCGGAAGGGATGTGAGCGTATGCTATGCATCCAAATGTCCTTAGATGAGCAACATTTAGCTTTGTCCCACTCCATGCTTCTTGAGAGACTTTCATCTTTAGACTGGTGGTTGGAGATCTATTCAAGATATACGCTGAGCATGCTACTGCTTCAGCCCAAAAAGTATTTGACAAACATTTCTCTTTGAGTAGGCTTCTTGCCATGTTCATTATTGTTTGGTTTTTCCTTTCAACCACTCCATTCTGTTGTGGAGTATACATGGTTGTAGTTTGCATGATGATGCCTTGTGATTTGCAGAAATTTGCAAATTCGTTGGATTTGTATTCTCCTCCTCCATCTGAACTGAGATTTTTTATATATTTGCCACTTTGTTTTTCATCTTCTCCTTTGAATTCTTTGAATTTTGCAAAAGTTTCAGACTTGTGTCTGAGAAAATAGATCAAGATTTTCCTGTTGAAGTCATCAATAAACGTTAGAAAATAAAATCTACCACCTATTGACTCTGTTTGCATTGGTACACATAGGTCAGTGTGAACAAGTTCGAGATGTTGTTTGGATTGAGTGGAGGACTGTGGAAAACTAGTTCTCTTATGTTTTCCAAGTATGCAAGACTCACATGGGGGATTTTGCTCTTTGAAGATAGGGAGACCTTTGACCATGGAGTGATTTTGTAGAAGACCTAGACTCTGAAAGGGTAGATGTCCAAATCTTATATGCCAAACCATAGTTTCATTGGGGGTGGATGCACTTTGTGCATATGTTTGGATCAGATTTGCAGTTCTGAGGGTAAGGGGAAACATCCTATCCTGAGTCATGTGGATTTCAGAAATCAATTTTCTGCTGGGGGTTTTATCATATATCCTACATGACGCTCCCTCAAAAAGTACCTTATAGCCATGTTCAATGAGCTATCCTACACTTAACAGATTATGTTTTAGATCTGGAACATGGTAGACATTGTTTATGTCTTTCTTTACATTTTGTTTAGTAACAATATGTACAGTTCCTTTTCCTTGAAATTTGACTAAAGAATCATTTCCAAGTGTAATATTAGAGGAAATTGAAGATTCAATGCATGAAAGTAAATCTTTGTTACCTGTCATGTGATTGTTGCATCCATTGTCCAGCAACCAGAGATCTTTAGGTTGTTCTTCAGTCTTGTGGCATGAGAGAAACATACCTTCTGAGGTTTCTCCTGTATGATTTGAGACATGTGCTCTTCCTGAGAGATGATATGCTTGCTTCTTCCGGTATTCAGATTCATAGTGTCCAAAATTGCTGCAGTAATAGCATTGTATGATTGATTTGTCATTTGATCTTCTCCCTCTACCTCTTTGAGGTTGGAAACTCTGATTCTGATTATGTTGTCTATGACCTTGGAAATTTTGATTCGGGTTCTGTTGTCTGTGTCCTCTACTTGAGTGAGGGTTACTTGGACTGCTCCCTCTTCCTTCATGACCTATGCCTCTTCCTCTACCTCTCCCTCTACTGAAGGAGAATTGAGTTTTGAAGGCATTGGCAATTGACTCATCTGTGAGATGAAGTTTGGTCTCATGTGTCAATAGAGAGCCCATTAATTCATCTGTTGGAAAATGTGACAGATCCTTGGATTCAAGGATTGTTGTAAGGACCATTTCGAATTTCTTTGGTAAACTTCTGAGGACTTTCTCAACAATGCGTTGATCAGGGATGGCTTCACGAGTCAATCTGATCTGGTTTACGATTCCCATGACTCTGGTCATAAACTGATCAACATTTTTAGACTCTGTCATGCTTAAAGTCTCGAATTGCGTCCTCAAGGTCTGTAGTTTGACTATTTTGACCCTGCCATTTCTTTGGTAAGCTAATTTAAGGATGTCCTAGGCTTGTTTTGAAGTAACAACGCCTGTGATTTTTGAGAAAATCGAGTCATCCACTGAATTTTGAATCCAGAATTTGGCTTTATTCTCTCTATTCCTCTATGTTGCCTGAGCAGTTCTCTGTTGGTTGGTCATGGCAGCAAGGTCTGCTGGATCTGGTTCCACATATCCAAGATCCACTGGATCCCAACACTCTTTTTCTTGCAAGAAGGATCTCATTTGAAGAGACCAAAACTCATAATTATTTCCAAGAAGAATCGGTCCTTGAGTTAGTCCTAAATTGCTAGACGTGGCCATCTTTTAAAAAAAAATTAACACAACAAAAAAAGAATTGATAGAAAATTTTGTGTTTACCTGTTTCCTGCATGAAAATCGGGTCTTCGAATTTCTTGAAGTGACTTCATACCAAAATACGTGGTGTAGACTACTTATTTGACTTTGATCTGGCTGGACCTGACTATCTGAGCAAAAGATCTGTTGACTCAGAGCTCTGAGCTATGTTCTTTAGAAACTATAGCAACTGTAATGGTAGAATCGGTCCAAATGCAAACTCAGCCCCGTGAAAATAAGCACTGAGTGAGAGCTCCTTCCCCACATGACCACTACCCGTGACCACTTCCTTAGCCCACAAAGATCGCATCACATTTCGCAACCTCGGGAGTATTGGCGTGTGAGCCACTCCTGACTCTCCAACTCCCGAAATCTGAAAGGGGCTTAACAAGCCCTCAACTCCTCTCATATCCTTCCTCCACACGACCATGGCGCTATGACCACGGTCCATTTTTTGGGATTTTGCGGTTAGCGAAGTTGCGATGCAACTCCAACCTTTCCTCCTTGGAATCCCAAAATACGAAACTCCGATCTATCGTCTGTCGCAGATCGATGGTCCAGATCCTCCTATGATCTGATGGTTCAGATCCTTTCGGGATTTTGTGGATCAGTATTTCACGACCTTTGAACTCTCAACACGATGTTCTCCAAAACCCAAACTCCGAAATGTCAAAATTTTGGAGCCTCCCAAATCAACGGTTCATGCTCCTTCTGATCTGACAACTCAGATCACATCGGAGTTTCGCATATTGCGAGTTCACTAACCTCTCACCTCTGATTTTCTGGTAGCCGAAATCACGATAGCGTTGGATCGACGGTCCAGATCTTTGCTCGATCAATGGTTGCGATTATTTCACGATTTCGCATATCGCAGGTTCTTGAAACTCTGTTGGTTGACTCCTTTGAGTCATGGGTCATCGAAGTGTTGAATGCTCGCCACACGTCCCTTCCAATGAATGGTTAAGATGATGTCGTGTTTTCGCATTTTGTGAAGTTGAACGACTTGCACCTATGTTCTCCCAATTCTCGATTTCCCGATTGCGTCAGATCGATGGCTCACGATATTTCTCGATCCAATGACTCAGATTGAGTCATGATTTCGCGATTCATGAATTCTCATCGTAGTTTTCTCTGACCTTTACTCCCTGTGAGTCAATGAAATGTTGAGATCTCGCCATGTGTCCTCCTTGATGGACGGTCCCAACGATTTCGGGATTTTGGGACTTCCCTAGTCGGCTTTTCTCCCGTGCGCTCTAGAGGACTAAGCCTTGTGGATTTTCTCCCATATCCGATAGCTATCAGTCCTTTGCGCTAGATCTGACGGCTGAAAAACTTTTGCCTTTTCTGCACTCTCCTCGTCCTTTCTGAGCTTGATCGATTGCTCAGATCTGTTCGCAGGGCCAATCTTACGAATGTTCTGTTTGTCCTTTGCTGCTTTGGATTATCCTTTGGCACTCTTTCACTGATCTCTATCATTTCAGTCATTCACATCTACTTTTCTGACAACTAATATTGTCATCGAGTGTGTGAATCATTGACAACTTTCAAGTTACACGTGCAAGCAAAGTGTCATGATATTTGGAATGCAAAGTGTCTTGGTTTTTTTTGTATATGAGAATATAATGACCCATAAGTGGCTTCGTTTCTGACCTCTGCCATAAATTTGTATCCCTAATCCTTTTTTTTGTCCATGAAAAAGCTACTAGATAAATAGAGAGGGGNGGGGGTGTTAGCACTCTGTAAATTTTGTCTAGATGATAGACAAATGACAGAGGTAACCGTTTCAACCAACTTTAGGTTGGATTCTGACCCTTCCAACCTGAGAGGGCTCTCTCGGGCATATTTCTACTTGAGGTATTCAAAAGATTCGGCAATGCATGCACAAAGGTTAGATTCTGCCATGGTATAAAATTTAAAGGTGGTAGGAAAAAACAAAAGAGCAAGGACATTACACAATAGGGTCCGTTCTTGAAAAAAATATAAAGAGTTATAAGCTATGTATTTTCGGAGGGAACAAAGGAACAATAGGTATGACGTTTAGCCAAATAAGTAATCTGAGGTGGGAGAGGAGATGAGAGGGAAGACTACTATCAACAAGAGGCATCTAATAGAGGGCTAATCTATTGGTGAAGCATTAGAAGAGAAAACATGAGGGTTGGCTACTGCAAACAAAGCATTGATCACGAGTGAAGTCTGAAACAATAAACATAAATACATAACAAGTATAATGAATGTGAGAAGGAGTACTGGAAAAAATGAATTCCTTCTATTTACTGAAAGATTATTACTAGCAGAAAACACACATTCACGAATAATGAAATACAAGAAGACACATTGAACATCAAAACCGTGATGAATCTCAGTTGTCTCAGAAAGACCTTTTCTTCTTATATTAAAATTTCATAAAAACAAAAGCTACAAAGTTCTCCTGCTACGGGGGGAGGCCCCTCTCTGGTAAGTCGAACCATTCATTTATCTTTGTAATAGTATATATAGCTAAATTACATCTGAGATTCAAAATGAATAATTTTCCCCAAAATTCCAAATATAGACATCAGTTACAAAGAAGGAGTAATTTACAACCACTGCACTCCTATTTTCTAGGGGACGTTATAATAAAAAACTGACATATTCGATATTTTACCTCGAATGCCACTTGTCTGCATCATCACAAAATTTACTGAAAGATACTTAATTTAGCTTGCCAATTATTTCAGGTTTGCAATCTCTTCTTTTAAAGTGTCAAGCCACTCAGGCTGGTTTTCTCCAATACTTTCAACCACTTTAGCTTTAGCCTCTATCTTCTGTCGCTTTCTCCTTTTACCCTTGCCATCTTGCAGGTGATATCCGTCTGTGTACCCATTGATAATTAAATCCTTCATGATAGGATTTAGCCTAATCCCTTCACCTGACCCCGATTCATCTGCAGGCTCTGTGTGAAATTTTGTTGCTAATATTCATGCATCAATCTTTTCTTTCTTCTTTATTGATAATTTTGTCATATTATTTGAATACCCTGGTTCATTGAAGGCCATTGGATCTATCTTCTCCATTTCCTTGGTTCGTCTGGAAACATGAGCTTATCTCTCTTAGCTGTACAAGAATTAGACGAATGGTTTGTTTTTGCGGTTACCCCGTTCTGTAATAAAGTGTTAATCGCCCAAAACAGAGTAATGTCACCCATGCTTTGAATGAAAATCGTCATTGATTGCCAAGCATGGGCTACTGATGAAATTCCTTGTAAGGATAATGTCTTACCACGTTCGACTGTTGATTTCAAATGATGAGTTTTTGAATCAGTTCTCTGGCAGCGCTCACCCGACTTCGCAGGAACGAAAAAGTACCCGAACAAGTGTTCCGAGGTGATTCGACCAGCCGTCAGCTTTCCCTTTCCACATGAAATCCTTTGGTTTGACACATTCAATGATATCTTGACACGTGACATCGGGGTGTGATTTAATGGTTTCGAGCTCAACCAATTTTTGCCTCGATATGCACCTGATGGCACCATGTGCCCCCGAGATGAAACTGTGGTATTTCTATCGGCTCACTTTCAAAGAATTAACCATCGTGCTAGTTCTTGGCCCAATACGCTCCATGACTGTTGATCGACAACGCCCACGATCCACAACCGTCGGGTCCCATCGATTTCACACCTCCGCTAGATTTAGCCCCATTCGCTAGATCTGACCCTGTTTGCTAATATATTGCTCTTCTATACTAATTTATCCTCCTTCTAAATCCCAAGACTTGGAGTCCCAAAAAAATTGTTACAGTGATAACATGGGCTCCAATTGGGGATGTTATCCTCCCTGCGAGGTAGAAAAGAACAACATACCCTGTGCCTTATTCATTGGGTTTCTCCCACAATAGGTGTGTACCACACTTTGACTTGGACACTGAATGTTGGATATACTGCTAAGATCTAACTGAATACTTTATTCATAAATCTAAACTTGAAAATGCTTGATCATCAATCTTATTCACACCTACCTACCCTAACTATTGAAATGACCTTCTAATCAAATGAAATCATAATGTTAATGTAACCATGCAAGCATTTTATCGAATGCTAGGTTTCTTTGCACGTGCTTGTTCCAAAATATGTTCACTGATAACCCATTTGAGAAGTTATATGTGAATTTGAATCTTAGAATTTCAAAAATATTAGGACTGTTTATTGTTTCTAGAAAATTTGGAAATGGATCTTCCAACACATGCATAAGACCATGATCTTGTTTCACTTCTTCCACTTCATTCTTGCTTTCATGCGATTTACCCTATTGATTTCCATCAAGAGACTAAAAAATCCGCTGAGACTGTTGGAAGTAACAACCTCTTGAATCAGAAGACAGCACCAGCTAAAAAAAGACCACTGGTGTAAAACAATCCATGGCTAATATTGACATTGATTGGCCATTATCTTCATCTCTGAGCTTACAATCCACCCTAAGCCTTAAATTTTGATTGTTATAATTTTCCATATAACATGCCACAAGGTCATGAAAACCACAAAGAATCATTTCTTCTTGATGAACAAAAATAGAAAGACAAGCCTCCTTCATAAGTGTTTGTTGTTCTTGCTCTACTTCTTATGTTGTGAGAACATTTTCAAATGAAATGGAAACAATAGGTTTGTCTACTCTTCCATGCATATCAACAAAAATATTCATACATACTTGAACATCTTCAAATATGACAACCATATTATGTGCATCAAGGATATCCTCTTGTTCATCAAACAATTTTGATTTGGTTTTATTAACCTTCTGGAAATTTGCTTGAGGACTGTCATTTTGACCTTCAAATGAATGAATGGAAATAATTTCTTGTCATAATCTTGTTGTAAATGTGAAAATATAACATCATGAACTGTTTCACATTCTAGAGTCCCCATGGATGTATTTTTAAAACCACGATTTTCAAGTGAATCAAATAAAACAACTGCCTCTTTATTATCTTTCTATATTTCTGATTGAAAAGTGGCATATATTGTTTTGTTTTTTTCTTGAAACTCTATGTCATTTGTTTGTTCATTGCTTGAAGTTTCCATATATGTAGTTTCAGAATCCTCATGCATGTCTAGGCCACTTAGAATTTGAATAACCACATCATTCGCAGGGGAAGAAAAACAACCTTGAAACACTTTGTCTTGCTGAAAATCTTACTGAATATCTTCATCAAGTTTAGGAAAAGGAAAATGACTTTTGACAACAATCCCTTGATCAAATTTCTCTATCTGGTCATGATTTTATTTTAACCATTCAAAGGAAGAAAAACATAATTTGAGATATTCTTCATTTGCAAGTCTACTGCCCTCTTCAAATTTAACATCATACCTGGAGGGTTTATGATCTGAAACATTATTGAAGTTTTGTTTGAGAACTTTGAAAGAAGAAAAACATAATTTCAAGGTTCTTACTTCTGATTTAGACATTTCTTCATTTCCTTCATTTATGTCACATGCACATCTTTCCATTTCTTTGGATTGTTGAACACACTCATTTTCAGATTCATCTTCGACCAATGGCTACCATTTCTTGTCAATTTTTTGCAGTGAATTAGTGTGGTTTGGCATCAACACACATTCATTTTTCTCAATGATGATCTTATAATTTTATTTCAACAATTTAAATGAAGAAAAACATAGAGGTAAAGAATTTCCTTCAACTGGTTCAAAACTTTCTTTTTTGCAACTGTGATATGTAAGATGATGGATCTCACTACACTGCTGAAAAGGACCATTTTTAGGGGGAGAACATGCATTTGGATGTTCTAAGAAGTCAACCTCATAATCATCATCATATTCATCATATATAGGCAAATCAACAACATCTGCAATGTCATCTAGCAAGAAAAAACTTGGAGCATCAACTTGCTCTTCAACAAACTGATTTGCAAACTCATCTTCTTGAATGTCCACAAATGAATATATGAAGCAACCAACTTCACACTTATCATGGGGTGGATCAAAAACCACATAAGTGCTTTCTCTTTTAATAAGCGGAATATAATCCTCTGCAAAATCATTAGCATTCAAAGTTTCAAGAGGACCTAAAATGTTATGAATTTTATGCTCCAGATTCTAGTCAACTATTTTCAATTCATATCCATTATCATGTCCTGGAGCACCCAACCCTTCATTTCGAATTTGTTCACATGCTAGGATATTGTGTTGAATTTCCTGAGAATCATTAAACATTTTTTGTAAGGTCTCAGGTCGTCTTTCCATCAGGAGGAAAGACAAATCTGGGTGAAGAGTAGTGGCATATTGGAGTATGGTAGCAGCGTGAGTGGGTTGAATTTCTTTGGGAAAATCATAATAAATACTGGAAAACCTCCTAGTGAATGTGGAAATAGTTTCATTGCTTTTTCCTTTCAAGGCATATAATTCTATAAGTTGTAGGTCCAGAGATTTCTTCTTACCCCCAAAATTTGAAAAACACTCTTCAATTCTTCCCATGAGCTAATTGTCTCTAGCTGCAAATGTTTAAACCATTCTTTGGTATCTCCTTTCAAGGATTGAGAGAAATCCCTGATACAAACATCGTCATGGTCAATCTCAAACAAATCTATAAAATGCTCAAACTCTTGGATGCGTTTTTAAGTTGTGATGGCACCATATTCCCCATCAAACACAGGTAGATATTCATAGTTCTTTAGAGGAAAATTATGAAGGATGTGGGGTAATTTTAAAGGTCTATATCTGTGCTGGGTCTTGGGAGGTGTTGGATCAAGTACATGAGGTGAAATATCGGCCTTGGTTTCATGAGGCTCGTCAACTTGGTTGTGGTTTTCACATGGCTCAGATGGGAGATTTTGATCAAAATCAGTGATAAACTGAGGAAATATCTATATAACTTTGAGAGGAGGATATACAATTTCAGGATTATCATTTGAATGCAGTAGGTAAAGAAAAAAATGTTTAGCATGTTGAGGAAAGGACTAGAGGTAATTCACAACAAAAAATATAATGTCTTGGAAAAAACACAACTTCAGGTACTTGTTTTTCTTCATGGTATCCTTTCATACCTTTATCAAGGGGTCTCATATTCTAGTGAAGTATTTGAATCACATTTGAAGTTTGAGTGGAGTCGCCAATGATGTTTTGGAAGCTAGATTCTGCATTGAGAGTGGGGTCACTAGTGAAAATTTAAATTCATGGATTCTTCTACCAGTGGAATCACCTTCAAACTGATTTTTGATGCATGGAGTCGTCAGAGCAGGAATATAGCCAATATGTGCCTAAGTGTTTGTTTCTCTTCAAACCTTCGAACTCAACCATGTCTTTCTTTCCCAGGGAAAATTTTTCAATTTCGTCCCCGGTAACGACGCCATAATGTTAACACTCTGTAAATTTTGTTCGACTGATAGACAAATGACATAGGTAACTGTTTCAACCAACTTTAGGTTGGATTCTGACCCTTCCAACCTGAGAGGGCTCTCTCGGGCATATTTCTACTTGAGGTATTCAAAAGATTCGGCAATGCGTGTGCAGATGTCAGATTTTTCCATGGTATAAAATTTAAAGGTGGTAGGAAAAAACAGAAGAGCAGGGACATTAGGCAATGAGGTCTGTTCCTGAAAAAAATATAAAGAGTTATAAGCTATGTATTTCCAGAGGGAACATAGGCAAAACAGGTATGAAGTTCAACCAAATAAGTAATCTGAGGTGGTAGAGGAGATGAGAGGGAAGACTACTATCAACAAGAGGCGTCTAATAAAGGGCGAATCTATTGGTGAAGCATTAAAAGAGAAAACATGAGGGTTGGCTACTGCAAACAGAGCACTGATCACGAGTGAAGTCTGAAACAGTAACCATAAATACATACTAAGTATAATTGATGTGAGAAGGAGTACCGATAAAAATGAATTCCTTCTATTTACTGAAAGATTATTACCAGCAAAAAACACACATTCACGAATAATGAATTACAAGAAGACACACTTAACATCAAAACCGTGATGAATCTCGGTTGTCTTCGAAAGACCTTTTCTCCTTATATTAAAATTTCATAAAAAAAATAAAAATACAATGTTCTCCTGCTACGAGGGGAGGCCCCTCTCAAGTAAGTCCATCCATTCATTTATCTTTGTAATAATATATATAGCTAAATTACATCTGGGATTCAAAACAAATCATTTTCCCCAAAATTCCAAAGATAGACATCAGTTACAAAGAAGGAGTAATGTACAACAACTACACTCTTATTTTCTAGAGGACATTATAATAAAAAACTGACATATTCGAGATTTTACCCCGAATGCCACTTGTTTGCATCATCGCAAAATTTCTTGAAAGATACTTAATTTAGCTTGCTAATTATTTCAGTTTTTCAATCTCTTCTTTTAAAGTGTCAAGCCACTCAGGCTGGTTTTCTCCAATACTTTCAACCACTTCAGCTTCAACCTCTGTCTTTTGTCGCTTACTCCTTTTACCCTTGCCAGCTTGCAGGTGATATTCATCTGTGTACCCATTGATAATTAAATCCTTCATGATAGGATTTAGCCTAATTCCTTCACCTGACCCCAGTTCATCTACAGGCTCTGTGTGAAATTTTGTTGCTAATATTCATGTAGCAAGCTTTTCTTTCTTCTTTATTGATAATTTTGT
>SNQJ01S0268425.1:0-11780 GCA_010110895.2 Picea sitchensis
TGTGGTTTATTTGTAATGTAATCATTAAGGGAGGGTGTTAGAATTAATGATTAATTTAGGGATTGGTTTGGAGTTGGTTTTGGTTTGTTGGAGTTGTTGAGATATTTTCTCAACCTCCATATCTATGTTGAGAATAAGTTGGATCTCACTCCAACTATTTATATGTATTGTAATTGAGATTCAATAAATAATACAATTAAAGTTATCTGTTTGTGTGTAATCTGCAGCTCTCCTTGTTTCTAATTCTGTGAATGTATTTGGGAGTGCAACATTGCCTATGTTTATATGAATATCAGGAAGCTTACTGATCTCCCGTGATCATCAAATTTCTCATTTCTGAGAATTAATTTTGGTTCTTTATCTTATATTTTAAATCAATTCAAAGGTTTAATGTTGCTCACCAATTCACTAAGGGACTAGATGTAATAGACTTACTTGATCAACATAATGTGCACCATGAATGAAAGAACAAATAACTTTGTAAAACCAATCACATCCGTTGCACATAGAGTTTCAGAAAACAATTTCACATCTGTTGCACATAGAGTTCTAGAGAACAATTTCATTTCTGTTGCACAGAGCTTCAGAGAACAATTTTCTTGTCTCTTCCCCAAGGAAGACTAGCTATTCCCGTACACTATAACCAGAGTGAATTATTTCTGTCAACAAAATTTTTCATTGGTTTAGCGATTAATTATTGGTAGACTTTTCATAGATTCTTTCAAGTGAGATTAGAGATTATTTTCATTGAAGGATATTTAACATGGTAGAATTGCACTCTTTCAATCATTAAATAAATAAATAAAATTTACAGCACCTTCTTAATCATTAAAAAAAATAAAAAATAAAATGTAAACATATAAAAAAATAAAAATAAAATAAAAATATATAAAAAATGGTAAAAAATAAAAATAAAATGTAAACATATAAAAATTAAAAATGGTGTTTTAATTAGTAAATCTATTATATTGTTGTTGATATGTTTCGACGTCATTACACCCAATCAGGTTGTTAAGTTGGTGTACTAAGGATTATTGAAAATTGTTTTGTCCATTAGCTTAGATTATCTTAAATGTGAATTTTTTTATTAAATGCCATTGTGTTTGGACACACTAGAATTGTAATATATATGAAAAAGAAGAAACATTATATAAAAAAGTTTTTTTTTTTAAGTATATACTTATCTTACAGCTATTAAATTGTTCTTGAGATATTCTGAGCACCTTCTTGTCATTACATCCAATCAAGTTGTTAAATTGGTGTGATACAAGATTATTGAAAAAATCTAAAATGTGAAGCACTAGTATAAATTATTTTAATCTTAGATTTATTAGGTATTTAATTCTCAATAAATACAAATAATTGATATGTTATTTTATTCAATATTAAAATATCTATATTATTTTTATTATTTTTTTAAATTAATAATTTTTTTCTACATTTCAAAGTGAACTTTCAAAAGCATATATCTAAAACATGAAATAATCTAAATAAATGTGTATTTGACACCAAAAAACAAGAAGTAAAGCTAAGTTAAAAACTTGAAGGAAATTAAGTTATAAAGGTAGCCAGTGCCAAAAGCTAAGAATGAAGGATCGGATCGTGACACTGAGAGGGGGGTCAATCAGTGACACAATAATTTATCAATTTTTTCTTTTGATAATGCAAACAAAATTTCAACACAAAATTTTATTGTGGAACCCAATTAGGAAAACCACAAACACTTTTCTGTTAACTGCAAAATTTTGTTTTACAAGTTACATAGAAGGAAGATGTTATTCCTCTTTAGATCAACACCCATTGATAAGGATGCACCCACACCCTTGTTCACCAACTCCAATTAGTAGGAGGTTAAAACCCCCTATTTAGTCAGGAACAACTGACAAGGAAGCACCTACTCCCCTCCAGGCTCCAACCTGCCCTTGCACCTACCTGCCACCCTTTGTTCATCAATCTGAAAATAGGATATGCAGTCCAATTATGGTCTTCTATATTAAACATTGGATTGCATAACTGCTGCTCTGTCTCCTTCTGTTCTTGATCTTCAATAAGACATTGACAGTCACACACTTCATCTTCACATTTCAACATTCTTATAAGTCTTGAATCTTTTCAACACAACTCTTCATAAACAACATGTATGTTCATTCAAGATTATATAATCCTTGTTTTAAGTAACACAGTCATTAACATGACTTTTCATAACCACACATCTCTTCGATCTATATCTCGAATCTAATGACTGTGTTAATTAACACACATCACAATACATCCTTAAATTGATACTTTCACGATTTAATCATCTTTTAATGCACGAATGATTTTACAAATATTCAATCTAACCGTTCTTTTTTGTGTAGCTTAATGTCTTTGTGTTACTGTAGGGTTTTATTAATTTTGGAGATCATATGACGTGTAAACCATTCAACAGTGATGGTGAGGTTTTTATAGCCTCTGTTATCTTCTTCATGTGATCCACATTCGCCATGATCTTAATCATTTTACCAAAATCGTGACAGTGTGAAATGTGTGGTGTTGTGTAGGGTATTAACATGTTTTTGGCGAACCTCCACAATTGGCAGTATTCCAAAAACTCCGACAGGAATAACGCTCTTCAATATTCGAAATTTTATTCACTTGAGAGCGTGCTTGGTGATCCTCAAGACTTGGTGACCCCCCAGACTTGACGTTATGCCACAAAATCCGTTAAAATTGGCAGTCTCACCACCAACTGACATAACAAACTCTCCTAAGACCACGGTCACTCATATGACCTTCGAACCAACTGTTATATAAAAAAAATATTAATTCAAACTGTGGTAGTCACTTCTTCCAAAAGGTAGGGGGCTTGACAGGTCGTCCCGAGCTCCATGTTGGTGATCTTCTCGTGAAGTCCAAGCACCTAGAGCCCCCACCATACCTTCACACTACGCGTCGAATATTCATAGTGAGCGTTGTGTATATAAAACCAAATAAAACGTTTNGTGGGATTAATCCAATTGAATGAGTTAATTAGCACCGTTGATCACATGATTGGACGGTTGTTGATTCTTTGCACCAGATAACAGTGCAATTCTCACGCTCAGGTTATTGATCAAGCTAGAAAAGCACCATCAAAGGGCATATGCCAAACCTTATCATTACAATTTGTCTCAAAGTGATTAACATTAAACATCCTCTTCTTCCACAAAGATAGAGTATGTACCAAAATTTGTCTCAAAGTCATTAACAGTGAATTGCACGAGACATTCAATATAAGATATTATCCTTTCTTCTTGTTGGAAAATGATGTTTTTCAATTCTTTAGGTGCAATCAGATGAGTACCATCAAGGCTAATGTAGCCAAATGTAAGGGATTTGCAATCTCGTCCTAAAATGATCGAATAGTTACTTACACCCATGTACATTACCCAGATATTGCTCGTCCATATATGTGCGGTCCTTTCCTAGAGCTTTGCTACGTCTTTTACTTCCAACATGATAATTTCTATGTGTTTTGTTGCTTGTTTCTCCCTCTCTGATCTGACTTCTGGAGGGGTAATTGGTGTCAACTTCCCAACTAATTTTATTATCTCATGTTTGTTCCCATCCATCATATACGCTATCCTATGTATCTTTTCTTCTGCACTGATCTCTCCTTCTAGTACGTTGTCCATAACCATTTGGAAGACTTCTTCAAGTCTTTGCTCCACTTTGTCTGTGCATTGTTTTTCCTCCTCATGTTCGATTTGCACTTATTTGAGAGATACCTCTAATACCTCCTTTTCTTTCTTGGTTGTCTCCAAGTTTGTTGCATTTGTCCTAGCTCTGGATTGAACTTCTTGTGTGACACCCGTCTGCAACTTATACAACGCTTTGATTGGTATCACAGACAACACCAAGTCCAATTGTTATACATCCTTCAAAGGTGTTTGCGCGTTGTCCTCATTTACTTGTAGCATGCTTTGGTTTATTTGGAACATCATTCTTTCCATTGTTTCTGTCTGCATTTTTTCCTTCTCTTCATATACTGGTTTCTATTGCATTGAGGCTTCCTGTTGTTATATTTTTTTTTTGTGCTACCTTAAACTGGAGGCTTTCCAAATCCTCCTTGACCTCCATCAATTTTTTCATGATTTCCTCTCTCTGTGATTGTGCGACGTAGAGTGCATCTACTCCTCAATCTTGCACCTTATCTGCCACTAATTCTGCGTCGTCTTCAATTATAGAGAGTTGAAGGGGATTCTTCTGTGCTTTCATCTTCTTCCTCTATTATCCCATTTGTATGGTTGATTTCCTCTTTGGTGGTGTGTCCATTTATGCTGGAAACTTTGTTTCTTGGGTGTCTTTACCATTGTGTTGCTTTACTCTATTTGTTTCCTCTGCGCACTCAGTCCCTAAAACTGAGGTCCTTGGTAATGTTTCCTTCTTTCTTGGTTTCTTTGTTGTTGTACCAATAATTGTTGGTTTGTTGTACTTTGTTGCTTTTCTAGTATTTGTTTCCATGCTACTATACTTTTGTGATGGGCCAACTTCTTCCTACTCTTTTCCCTTTTCTCCTTTCTTGACTACTACTGGCACCTTCCATTGATCTTGCCATTCTGCTAGTACCCATTGGAATTCTTCTATTGTTATGAAATACTGAATCTTTAGCCATGTCTTCTTAGKGTCTCTTCTGGATTGTATCCATATTTTATGCCTAGATTCCTTAAAATTGGCTATCTCCTCATGCTCCTTCACCACTTCAGGTGAAATTATCCATCTATCTGCAATCTTCTCCTGCATCTCTTGAATATACATGCCAAAAATGCTTGAGTTCGATTTTCTCTCCTTAGCATTTGTGTTGTGTCGTAGGGTTTCATATGTTATTGCACCACACTTTCCTCTTCTATTACAAAAACCTGAACACTTTGGTTTCTCCCATGCCTCCAAGGCTATCGAAATCAATAGCCAGGAAGAGTGGAACTTCGTTCGAGCATCCTCTGCATCTCTATAATATTCTATGAATAAATTGAGCAGATATAATGCCCAACTTAGAACTGTTCTTTTTGTGCATTGCGTAGCTGCTGTGACTACCCATGCATGTGCCTCTTCTTTGTGACACTTTCTAAGTAGCTTGTAGGCCATCAATTTTGTCACAAATTTGGTAGTTGGGTCATTGATATTCTTAATTATCATACACTTGTTGCCTTTGTCTGTGCCAATTTTTTCCTTCACTTCCTTTGCAATAGCCTTTTGTTTTTTTCATCAAGATACTTCTCTGGTTTTACCCCATATGTTGGTAGTTTCGTAAGCTTAGAAATTAATTTGACATCGTTCGGGACAGGTCTATCCATCCATAAAAACCCTCCATATACGCGAACCAAAAGTTGTTTTACACATGCATTAACGTCCTTCCCCATGCCGAAGTGAGGAATTTATATTAAATTCATAATTCCAAAATTCTAAATTTCGGATATTCATTGTTTAGGCTCCATTATTGGGATTGGTTTCGAGTTTGACCCCATGTTTTCCATATAAAATTCATGTGCAAGCTCTGGGAAGTTTTCTACTTCGGTCACATCGTGGTCAATGTATTTCAACTTGGGAACAAATCCCATCATATCTTCTACAACTATGACTAAATCCAGAATTTGGATCACCAATATCTCAACTTGCTTCTATGTGTGTGATCTTGTCACTGCTTCCCTTTTCTTCGACAACCCTGTTGTTGCTTCTTCTGGGGTTCCTTCCTCTTGCATTTATTCATTTGTTTTGTGGTCATCTTTGACCTCCAATTGTTTCTCTTCTGTAGGTTTATCTGATTCTATCTTATCGTTGTCTTCCAGATGTTGTTCGCCTTATGCGTGCGTCGACATTGGGTTTTATGCGCTAGGGTTTGTTGTTGTATTAAGGTTTTTTCCTTCCTCTGCATGGATTGCTCCTTCTTCTTCTGGTTTTTGTTCCTCTATCTGTGTTGCAATGAATGATTTGTTTTCTGTTGTTGGAATATCATCCACGTTGACCACCCCGATCGTCTCTTCCATCGATCTGTGATTGCTTCTGGTTCTTCGCATGAACTAACTAGGTCCTCTGAACTTTGGCGGCGCCATTATCTTAAATCGAGAAAACATTTGTTGTAGATCTCGACTGAGTTCTTCACAAATTCTTACTCACTCATAACCTATTTTCTTTGTCGCTCCTTTGCTAAAAAATCACAAGTATTTTTCCTTTTCCATGTTTTTTCCTTTTTATAGACTCTGTCATAAATGCTCTGATGCACCCTTTCTCTTCTGTTCAATAGTTTTTCACTTTTATGGTCATTTTTCGTCCCATCACGCAGTGTTTACTTTTCTTGCACACAGTCTCATGAATTCTATTTCACCAATTTATTGTCTGTTGTACACTGCCATTCTTTATTATCTATCTACCACGTATTCCTCTAACTACTTGTCTTTGTCGTTTTCTCATTATTTTAGTTTTTTCTTCATTTTTCTTTTATTTTTCTTCTTTTTATTTCTACTATATACATTATGTTCAATTCTATTCTCCACTCTGTTATTACTGAGGGTTAGTAGTTCGACTGTACCTATACAATTTCAGTCAACTACCATTCACCATTCCTTTCATTTCATTGCCTGCTAAGTCCTTTAGTTGCACAACACCTCCATCTTTGACATACTTTATCTCATATGGCCCTATCCAATTCATTATGAATTTCCTTGGGTGCTGCAAGTATTTATTGTCATAGAGGAGAACCGGATCTCCTACTTTGAAGTTCTTCTTTTTAATATGTTTTACATGTCAGGATTTATCCTTTTGTTTCTATACCTCCTGATGGAAACCAACTATGATCATGTCTTCTTGCAATTCCATGAGTTGAGATAATATTTCTTGTATTGTGCCTCTTTATGTCATGTTTTTAATAGCTGCAATATGCATAATTATTATCAAATAATACAAGGAAACTATTGCTTCATGTCCATAAACCAACCTAAAATGTGTTTTCCCTATTAGCTTCTTTCATGTAATTCTATAATCCCATAACATTGTTGGTAACTTCAAGTCCTAGTCATACTTGTTTACATTACAAATCTTGGTCAATAAATTCTCCAATATCTTGTTGAATTCTTCCATTGTTCCATTCACCGGAGGATCATAAGGAGTGCTCTTCTGATGATGCATCTCAAATTCTTCCAAAATTGCCTAGATTGTACTATTGATAAAGTGAGTCCCCTGATCACTCATCAATATTCTTGGGAATCCAAACCTTGTAACTACATGTTAAAATAAAAATTGTGTTGCAGTCTCTTCACTTCCATCCTTTACTGGTGTTGCCTCAACCCATTTGGTCCTATACTTTGTTATTGTAATAATATATCTAGCTCTTGATCTTCTGGTTGGTGGATTAATTGGACCTATACAGTCTACTTCCCACTTATCAAACACTTGTAGAGTTACTTGAGGTCTTAATGGCATTTCATCCCTCCTGGATGTATTTCCAACTCTCTCATAGACATCACAATTCTAACAATACTCCTTTGACTCCTTGTGAATTGTTGGCCACCGTAATCCTCCATGCATTACCTTCTATGCAATGACCTTCCCTGCATAGTGTCATCCAACAATTCATTCACGTGCTTCTACTAAAATGATAGGTCTTCCATGCTCAATAACACATCTCAAAATGTTGTCTTCACCAAGTTTTTATAGATGACCTACAATCAATTGGTAGTCTACAACTATGACCACCAATTTTTTCTTCTGCGTAATATTAAATTCATTTGGTGCAAATACTATAATCAAAACTCAATAATTTCAGCAAAATACTCATCAACAATGTGTACTGAAAAGAATTGTGTATCCGAGAAGTTGTCCTCCAAGTTACTTGGTTCTTATCCATTAGTTATCATGGATAAGTGATCTCATCCTCCATTCAATATTCTAGGTTTCACCACAACTTCAAATTCAAACTCTTGAAACAATAGTAGCCATCCACATATTCTTCCCCCCAATACTGGCTTATTGACTACATATCTAAGAGAAGCATGATCTGTAAACATCTTGAAATGTTTCCCTAACAAATAATGTCTGAATTTTTGCAATGCATACACCATATCTAATCCTTCTCTTTCGGTAGTATTGTAGTTTTGTTCTGAATCTGATAGCTTCCTGCTTGCAAATGCTATAGGGTGATCTATATCACCTTCTCCTAGTTGTGTCAATACTACTTCTAGCACTATTGTAGATGCATATACATGCACATGAAATTATTTTTCCCAGTCTCGAAACAGTAAAATTTTCACTGTCACCATCTTATCCTTAAAAATATCCAAACTTTCCTGGCATTCACCATTCCACTGATATTTAGTATCCTTCTTTAGTAATTTATTCATTGGCATAGTAATATGTGCATATACCCTTATAAAATTCCTGTAATACATGTATGACCAAGTGTACTCTTCAACTGGTGCATTGACTTAGGTGGTGGTAAGTTTATTATGACAACAATTTTAGCACGATCAACCAACAGACCCTATTTACACACCACATTCCCTAACAAATTCCCAAAAGGTGGGTTGAAAATAAATTTCTTAATATTCAATGAAATTTGACATTTTCGAGATCTATCTAACATCAGTATTAACACTTCCACGTGATCCTTTAATAAAATAAACAGTTTCCAATCATCTAAGTAAACCTAAAAAAAAATGTGAACAAAGTCCTTAAAATCTTCTACTACTACTCTTGAAAACATTGCAGGTGCATTATTCAAACCAAATGGCATAATTGTATACTAAAATGATCCCCATTCTGTAGAAAATGTTGTCTTGTGTCTATGTTCTGGTGTTATCTTAATCTGATGAAATCTTGAAAATCCATCTGTAAATAAATAGGATTCTTGAACTCCTAGATTCTCCAACACTTCATCTGTAAATGAGGTAGGAAAATGATCATGCAGGCAAACATCATTCAATTTTCTGAAATCTACACAAATCCTGATCCCGCCTTGCTTCTTTTCTTGCACCAACATAGGACTGATCCATTATGATTCTTCCATAGATTTTATGACACCAGCCTCTAACATATTTTTAATTTATGCCTTCACCTTTTGTTTATACACTGGATTCAACCTGTAAGGTATTTGTCTTGTTGGTCTGGATTCCGGCTTCAAAGGTATCTCCATCTCTCCAAGTTCTCCTACTAATCCCTTCATCTCTGAAAATGTCACTGGAAACAAATCATTGTACTCGTGCAATAACTCTGTTATTCTTTCTACTGTTTGATTATCCCAATAATCTCCAATACTTGCCAATTTGGGTTTTTTGTAGTTCCAATATTTACCTTCTTGATCTTCAATGGTGCAACATAATCTTCTGAATCTGGATTTGGAACTTCTACTTCCCTTTCATCTTCAACTTCTGGGATTTGGATATTGCATGGGTTTTCTTCTGCTGGGTGTTCTTCTTTTGTGACATGATAACAACGTAGCAATTGTCTTACTATTTGTTTCTTCTGATATGTTGTCACAATCTCTACTTCAGGTTTTTCAAAAATAATTTCTCTAACCACCTTCAATGTTGTATCTATCTATGAACTTTCATGTTCAAAGGAAAATGTAATCACAAAATTTTGTTGTATCTCTTCCCAATTTGCGGTTTCCCTGCATTGTTCATGTATGTGTACTAGTTCTTTGGAATTATTTCTAATGTGTGAATACAATGGTGTGATCATTCTTCTAGTGGCACTAATTTCCATTAAATTATACATCTTTCTACATGTTCTCTGGGTTGTCCAATTCCATCATACTTCTTCTCATATTTATTCTCATGTTCCACGTCGAATCTCACGCACAATAACCTCTTGCATTGATACCAGTTGTTGATCATCTCTTTATGTATACCCCACCAATAGGAAGGTGTAGTTTTCAAAGCAATATCTAATACTTGTAATATTTGATTTTCTGCTACTTCTGATTCATATTTTATTAAAAATTATTCTAAGTCATTAAGACCATAAAAATTAGGAGGCTCTCTTACCTTTGAACCAATCCATCTTAGCGCGCATGTCATTTTGGAACATCTTATGGTGGATAATTCATGTAGTCGTTGCTGCTAGTTATCGAGTCCTATGTAAAATTATGAAGCACAATAAATAATACTCCTCCAACTTAGCATTCCATCTATATTTGGGTTGATGTAATCCTCTTTGTGCACGATAGTTCTATACAACTGATTTATTTCTCTTGTAATAAAAAATTTTGTCACAGGTTCCACATACCGTCCTCCTTCTTAGGGATCTAACGGTGCAACAACTTTGCATTCTCCTTACTCAAAGGTCATATTCCTTATCTTCAAGTTGATAATAGTCTGGTTATCAAAAGCACAATCCAGACCCAACAATGTTGGATATGGTGAAGTATTATCTACTATGTCAATGACTTCAAAGTCTTCCATGGTGCACACTCCATCTAGATCTACTAGTATCCCCTTCAATATATAAATTGGCACCACTCTATGCTTATATTCTAACTTCAATTGAATATGTGAGAATCCCAATGTAGGTCCTCCCATAGCTTCCCATGTCTTTTATGGCAGGACAATGATTTCAAACCCTAAGTCTAATATAATATCCCCCATATTAAAATCTCCAATGTTTGCATTCAACCGGAATTTCCTACTTTTTCTTCTCTTCTTACGGACTTCATTGACCCTCTTGTCTTCTAATTTCATTTCCTCTCCATAATTACACTTCTCTAACAAACATTGTAATACTTGTAAAGACTTTTTGTCATTCAACAACTTCACACAAGACCCAAAAAAAATTCTTATATTACTTACTTGTTTTGATGGTTGTTCTATTCTAGTCTGATCAAACAATGGAGGCATGCCATACACTGGTATAACATCTACTAGATTTGTTCCTGAATTCAACACAATGTTTTCTTTCATAATATCCTGTCTAGCTTCTTTGAATATCTCCTTCTCTTTGTGTGCATCAAACTTTTGTTCAGGTGTTGCATTCTTACCCAATGGTACTGGTCCTAATCCTTATTTGTTGCATCTCCTCTTGTATTGGATCCACCTCTAGTGACTGTGTTGATATTCTCCCATCATCTTCTCTATTTTCCATAACAATCCATTGGATGTTTTGATTATTCTGGTTCCTCTTGTCCTGTATCTTTACTATAAGTGTTAGACAGTCTTTTGTCTCATGGTATGTTGTGCGACAATACATACATATCACAAGTGGCTATCGACAATATCTTGCATAGTGTCTAGTTTTCTGATAGTTGTGAAAAACTACAGGTCTTCTACCTCCTCCAAATCCTCTTCCTCCATGACCTCCTCCCCTGAAGCCTCTTATTTTTCCTTAATTATCTATGCGCGGTGTATTAAACTGGGGTCCCTTATTATATTGTTTTTGTGCACTATTGTACTATGGTGGCGTTGCACACTTTTGTGCATTGTTATAATGAAGTGGTGATCCAAACTGTTGTGCATTATTATATTGCGGTGGTGCTGCAAAATCTTGTGCATTTTTATACTCTGGCTGCTGCGCATTATTATACTATGGTTTCTGTGCAGGTTGTGTTTTCATTAATTCATTCTACACCTTATATGCATCTAATTTCCTCTCCTTCATTATATCCAAGGTTCTGCAGTCCTTGTATTCGTGTCCAACTGACTTGCAAAAATTACAAAATGTACTCTTCGGTATTGTTTGATACTTATGCATCATGGGACAATGATAGGGATCATGCCCATGTTCTTTTCATATCTCACACCATGGTCCACCTAAAGATAAGGGGTTTGGAATAC
>SNQJ01S0268426.1:0-17532 GCA_010110895.2 Picea sitchensis
AAATAGTCAAACTTGCTAATGAGCAAAAGAATAAACACATAATCATAATTTAAACAAAAGTAAACATTTGATAAAAATTAATGTTTTTGTTTAAATTGAGATTTTTATGCTTGTTTTTAACTTTTGACATATACTCTTGTAATGAATGTCTCATACTAAAGTGAATGTCTTAAGTTTGTCTCAAATCAAGCCAAGGAATGAAACTATTTTAAAAGGTTGATTCTGTATCTCATTATAATTATCAAGATTCTAATAGGGGCCCTTTAAATTTTGTAAAAATATAGGGGGAGTTGTTGGGGCCCAACACACTCTTAGTCCTGTAGACCCATTTTCACTTGACAAGTTTCCTTTCTAAAGGAAGGGGAACTAGATTCCAAGTCTGGTTCTCGAGGAGGGAGTTGTACTCCTCCTGCATGGTGGATTCCAAAAGGGGATCTCCAGAAGCCTCGCCATAAGACTGTGGATCTGAATACTGAACCAAGAAAATATTCCTAGGTGCCAATGGTTTAGTGGTAGTGAGTGAAATAGGAGGCTCTTTGAAATCAGATTGAGTCCTCCTAGTATCATTTGTATCCCCAACAAGATCCCCTGCATCCAGAAGAGTATTTTGAGACCACTTGGGCCTCATCTCTGGCTCTACATTTGCATCTGCATCCTCTGACTCTACACTTGACTGTACTGAATCTGTATCTTGATCATCTGAATCCTCTGAATCATAACTCTCATATGAATAAGATTCGCCATGTGCATTCTCATCATCTTTGACAGGTGGAAGAATAAAGGTGTCTGCATGCGGCTGTTGAGGTACATGCGAGACACTTTCCACGAATTGGACACTTCGCTCAATGATGAGCCAGTTCGAGGAAAGATAAATAAGTTTGTATCTCTTCACACCATCAGGGTATCCAACAAATATACACTCAATTCTCTGTGGATCAATTGCCTTCTTCTTTTCAGAGGGAATCTGGGCCCATACACATTAACCGAAAATACAAATGTGGGTAACTTCTGGTTTGAGGCCTCTCCAAGCCTCGTAGGGGGTCTTATTCTTGACAGATCAATGGGGAGATCTATTTTGGATGTAGGTTTCATAATAAGTTCTTTGGCCCATAATATCTATGGAAGTGACGTTGCATGTAGCATGTAAGATGCCATCTCTTTTAGAGATCTATTTTTCTTCTCAGCAACTTCGTTTTGTTGCAGAGTGTAGGGAACTGTGTACTGCAACTGAATTCATTCCTCATGAAAAATATTATGGATCTCATGTTTGACATACTCTCCCCTGGTATGAGTTTGGAGGATTTTGATTTTCTTTCATGAATGTGTCTCAACAAGGGCTTTGAAATATTTGAGGTGTTGACAGACCTATGATTTTTTCTTGAGAAAGAAAATCCATGTGAAGCATGAGAAATCATTAACAAAATTGATTACATACATTGCTTTGTTGATTGATGGATGCGGAAAAGGGCCCATGAGGTCACTATGGATTAGATCTAAAGGAGAGGAAGACCTATGTGTCTTTCCTTCGTATAATTTCTCTTGAGGGTGTTTTCCAAGAACATATCCCTCACAAATTCCTTTGGAGAAATGGATGTCTGGTAGACCATCAACCAATACCCACTTGCTAAGTTGTTGCATATATCTGAATTTTAAATTGTTGAACCTTTCATGCCAAATCCTACTGCTTTCATCATCATGGGTAATAAGTAAAGAAGAATTTGGTTAAATAAATTCAGAAAATGTGTAAAGCCTAGATTGATGATTTACCTCACTAGTAGTAACATGTTGGCACTTGGTTATGGAAGTGGGCAAATATTATGGAAGGAAAGATGAAACGCGAACTGCGTGGAAGAAACAATGACTAATACTAGGTCAAAGTGAGCAAAAGATCAGAAGAGACGGAGCGAAGTAAGAGAAATCAAGTCGTTAGACGAGGAGATCGAGGAAGACAGATCAACAAGGAAGACAGATCATGGACAACTCAGTAAGCAGAAAAAAGCCACCAATAGATTCTTTGGAGCACCTCGCAGGAAAGAAGGAAAGACAAGCTGGCGAAGCTCGGAAAAGTGGGTCAAGTTGACTTAGGGTTTTAGACACCTAGGGTTTTGGCATATAATGTTTTGACACCTGGGTTTTGGCCTAAGGCTGTCAATGAGCTATTTTAATGTATAAATAAAGGTCAAGAGGACCTGATATGCGTTCGATTATGTGATTATGAGTGATTTTTTTTATTACTAAGAGAGGCATATTGTGTGGTGAAATAAGTTTGTGTTGTAATATCTTTAGCTGGGTGTGAAGATCTACCTTGCAGTTGGGTTCTGTAGGAATGAAGATAGAGAAAAGAGAGAAGGAGAGAGATATGCAAGCTAAGAGCATAGATAGAACTGTAAGCTTTCACCTAATATATTATAAAGAATAGTTCTATGGACGTAGCCCTAGGGAGAAGGTGAACCACATATATCCTGTTGTTGTGTGTGATTGATGATGTGTTATTTACTTTGTTACCCTGATGATGCATTTGTATGTTAGATATGATATAGAACTATGCGAAGTAGGTTTATGTTTAGAATAGAATAATCTGATCTCCATGTATGATTGCCTTGATCCCACTCGCAGTTCCTCTGGTTGTAGGCACTTGTGTCCTACAACCCCCTATTTCTACTTCAGGTGAGACTTCATGTGCTTCGCAGGTGTTTTCAAAAGGGCCAGTAGTTAGGGCTTATTGGTGTGCTCTTGGAACTGAACCTTAGGTTTGACCCTGTGCCAACAAATGGTTTCATTGCCAATACTGGGATCTTCTTGAGGGAATGTCAAGGTGTTTTCCATCGAAGATAGAGATTCAGAAGTGGATAGAAGAACAAGAAAAGGAATTCACAGAAGCTCAAAATAAGAACCCTAATATTAGCACAGAAGACTGGTTGGGAAGGTATATCTTTATCGATATCCACAAGATTTTCTTTGGAAGAATTCATAAGGAGCTATATGAGTGGCTGGCCAAATTAGCAGACACCCAATTTGAGATCAAATCTAGACCGCCTGTGGTTTGGACGTCGATGCGGATCAAGAAGTTCAAAAGAGTTGATAACGTCGTGTCAAGAGTAGTAGATCACTAGTTTGATAGTACCATTGGAGGGTACATCACAGAGTTTTCTATTGATAGGGTAGAATCATATAGCCAAGAAGAGAGATATTTCTTTAAAGGACCTAGAGGAAAATTTTTACACTTCTTGAAGTTGAAAATCAAGATGCTATTGCATGAGAAGAACATCTTGAAGATACAGTAGTGGGTCAGATTGAAAAAGCTAATGTTCAAGAATTTAGACAACGACAGTGACACAGAGATCACACACACGTGCAGTGGGAGGACCTTCAAAGAATTTCCTCTGGTGAACTTGTTTGAGCAGAGTCATGAACCATCACAAGAAGAAGGGTTCTACGGTGGAGAAGAAGAAGAGTTGTTGAATGAAGAACATTCAGAGTCTGCTAGGAAAGAAGAATAGAAGACTGAAGAACCTCACCAAGAAGAGTTAGAAACTTCAAGGACTGCGCAGACTATTGGAATAAGTGTTATTACACCCCCTGTTGTTTTAGTAGCATTAAGTAAACAGAGTAACCTAAGTTATCAGAGCACTCAGAGCACTGGTACAAGTGGTTCAACGCACACTCAGTCAGGAAACCTAGGAAGATCTATGGCAGATGAGATGAGTTTACCCACCTTTAGAAGAGATGGATTTGAAGATCCTGATAAACACTGGTTTCTATGTGAAGTTGCATGGATTATTAAGGATGTCACCGATAGATGTTAAACAAGCTCAGTTTAGTACTACCTTGAGATATCTCACACTGAGCTAGTACATGAAAATTGTCCAAGGAATTGCACAACATAAACAACTGAATTAGATCAAGAATGCATTGGTTTCAGAATTCAAGAAACCCAAGTCAGAGTCACAATGAATTACAGAGTTGAAATAAATCAAGAAGAGAATAGCTGAACCTATTTGGGAGTTTGATCATAGGTTTAAAACCTTAACGAGCCAACTGAATTTTCAGATACCAGATGAGAAGAACAAGGAATGGTTCATTATTTCCATTTTACCACACATCAGAGTCTATCTGATGCAACAGAAGATCACTTCGTAGGATGAGGCAATGAAGATTGCCATGAAGCTAGAATCAACCCATATGAGAGAATCCAGCTTATGTATGAGTCAAATTTTAAGTCAGTTAACAAGCTTGGCTCTGCAGGTCGAAGATATGAAGAAAGACAAGGGAAAAGATAAAAGAGAAGATATCGGGTGCATTAGATGCAAATTGGAAGTACATGACAAGGAGAACTTCCCCCTATTTCATGAGTACTTGGCATCTGGAGCTTCGAGCACTTTGAAGCAAGTTACCCCACCTTGGTGCGAGGTATGTAAAAACAAACATCGACCTGGTGAATGTTATTACATGAAAAAATATGTTCAGACACCCACAAATCTATATTGCATGTTTTTTAATTCAGTAGGGCATGACGATAGGGATTGTAGGGCCTATGACCTCATGTATGAAAGGTCAAGGGATATATACAAAATTCAAGGCGAAGTACAACAATAAGGGAACACTACGCAGTATAATTCCCTTATAAGAGGAAACTTCAACCCTTATGGTGGATTCAGAGGAAGAGGACGAGGAGGAGGTAGAGGTCGAGGTAGAGGTCATATCATTTGTTATAACTATGCACAACCAGGTCATTTGGCAAGGGACTGTTAAAACCCTTCTACCACTTGCAGTTACTACAATTCATTTGAACATGTCATAGAAGATTGTTCTGTGTTGTTAGCCAAACTTCAGGAAAGACAAGGAGAAAACCAAGAAGTACAACTAATCATAGAAAAACCTCATGGAGCAGATCCCAGATTCATTTTTATCACTAGAGGAGGTGATGCTACAAGAGAAGACAAGGTGACTCCGGGGAAGACTACATAACAATCAAGAGTCAGAAAAGTTGCAGAGAAGACACAAGAGTTTGATCCAAAGAAAGAGAAGCAGAAATTTTAAGAGGCAAGAAAATATTTTAGAAGAGATCATGCTTCTTCATCAAAGGCACAACCAAAAGTGAGAGAATGTGGAATTCCACTGGGATTTGATCAATTCTCTTTGCCTGGATAAAGAAAAGAGGTAAGAAGACTCATGGAATTTTTATGCACTTCTATTAATTTGATAAAGGATGAGAGAGTTCTACAAGAGATCCAAACATTGATCAGACAGTATGAGCTAGGAAAGGTAGATCCTCTATTGAATAAAGAGTCATCAACTACCCAAAAAGAGAAGGGCAAATAAGGAACTACACCTTAATGCTCAAATTGGAGAATATGATATAGATTATGTGGTCCTTGACTTAAGATCAGAGGTCAATGTTATGATGAAGTAGACCTGAGCACTGATGGGAAAACCTAAGTTGATCTATTCCCCCATCAAGCTTAGGATGGCCAATCAACAAGTTGTAAGCCCCTTCAGAAGACTGGAACATGTCCCTGTGTACATCGATGGGGTCAAAACATTTGTGGACTTCGAGGTGATTGAGATAGTCGATGATAGTTGTCCTTATCCCGCGTTGTTAGGAATTGATTGGGATTTCAACAATTCTATTATTGTTGACTTAAATAAAAGAATAATGACATTTGAAGGTGATGGCCTTAGGGTCATCACACCTTTGGATCCTGATGAAGGTCCCAGATACATAAATCCCATCAGAGAATAGAACCGCACATATGAGCTAGAGAATATATACAAATTGACCACAAGACAACAAGATTACATTAATCCTACAACAAATGGGAATTTAAGCTGGCGAAGCAGCAACACATGCTCATCAGACTCAGAAGAAGCACTAGAGAACTGGAAAAAAAATATGTATGAAGTTTCTGCGTGGCGATGTGCTAGATTGACTAGAGAAGTTCACTGGATTGACACAACAATAAGTAATTTACCCATGTTTGATGGTTTGAATCACTTAGAAACTTTCGTGTTGGAATTTGAAGAAATTGTACCAGTACAATAGAGACTTTTGGCACTGGACGAGGCTTTGAAAGCTACCCCAACAAGATGGTGGGGAACACATAAAATGAACATCGTGAACTGGATACAATGTCTCACCTTGATGACAACACGATTTTCATAAGAATTTGAAGGATGTGAAGTTAGGTACACATGTCAAAGTTGTCCAAAAGACCACGTGCGAGATTGTGAGAAGACCTGGAGCTGCATTCCTCAAGAACAATGGGTGCATAAATTCATCAATACTCTAGACACAATGCCTATCAACTAGTACCTTGAAGTGAAACTGCACCTCACCACTGTAGATTGGCAAGGTATGACACAAAACTTCGTAGCTACATTCTTGTTTGAAATTCAGTACCCTATGGTAGATTAAGATTTACAGGTTGTAAGACAAAAATTATTTGAGGAGGCACCTAGCCTCCCTGTGGAACGAGAAGAGGATGAATGGACTGCACCTCTTCAGAATATGCAAGGATGTTACAATATCAATGTTGATGAAGATGATGATCCTATAAAGGTGAACATCACAGAAACAGAAGGACAGAGAGACATAGAAGGACCAGGAGTCAAACTACCTTTTATTGGACAACCAATCAAAATAAAGAAAGTTAATATTGGAATAGAGAAAGCACCCAAGGTTGCTAATATTGGATATTACTGGGATCATGCCACTATTGATAAGATCATAGAGTTACTGCATGAATATCATAACTTTTTTCCAACTAATTTCACTGCTATGAAGGGAATTAAAGGGCCCATGGGAGAGATGAAGATCCCATTGAAACCAGATGCAAGGCCAATTAAACAAATACCTTACATATTGAACCCTAAATATAAGGATAAAGTGAAGATTGAACTAGATAGAATGTTGGAAGCAGGAATCATAGAACCTGTTGAAGAGTCAGAATGGATTATCCCTATGGTGGTACAGGATAAGAAGACCGGATAAATCAAGATCTGTGTAGATATCAAGAAGATGAATGATGTCTGTTTCCATGACCCATTCCCTACACTGTTTACTAACGAAGTGTTAGATAATGTTGGAGGACACGAAGTATATTCTTTTACAGATGGATTTTCAGGATACCGTCAGATCAGGATTGCAAAAGAAGCTCCCATAAGATCACATTTTCAATAGAATGGGGATCCTACCAATATATAGTGATGTCGTTTGGATTGAAGAATGCGCCAACCATATTTTCTAGGGTGGTGGTTGAAGCATTCAAGGATTTTTTACATAAATTTATGGAAGCATATTTTAATGATTGGAATGTTTTTAGCTTATTGCAAAATCATATTGAATGTTTAAGACTAATGTTGGATAAGTGTAGGCAATGTCAAATTTCCCTGAACCTAAAGAAGTGCATCTTCTTTTCACCCTTTGGACTGTTTCTAGGCCATATTGTGTGCAAGAAAGGTTTGCTGGTAGATCCATCTAAGATTGTCATTATAGTTGATTTAAACCCTCCTACTTCAGTCAAACAGTTGGACACTACACTGGGACATACTGGATACTACAGGAAGTTCATTAAAGGATATGAAAAATCACAACACCCATGGAGAATATTTTGAAGAAAGATTGTCAGTTTCAATGGATAGAAGAATGCTGACAGAGCTTCAACAGACTGAAACAGAAAATGGTTACTACACCTATTCTGGTTTTCCCAGAATGGAGTAAGGAATTTCATGTGCATGTTGATGCATATTCTATTGCATTAGGAGTATTGTTAGCACAACATGGAGCTGGAGACATTGATCACCTATTAGTCTTGGCTATTAGGAAGCTATCAATAGTTGAGATAAATTACACCACCACTAAGAGAGAAGGGTTAGCCATGGTGTATGCATTGTAGATGTTTCACCACTACTTGTTGGTAGGACACTTAAAAATGTTCACTGATCACTCCTTGTTGAAATACCTAGTCAACAACCCAGTGTTGGGGGGAAGAATATGCATATGGCTTCTGCTATTTTAGGAATATGATTTTGAGATTGTGGTTAAGCTAGGGAGAATGAACAAAGGACCTGACCACTTGTCGAGGTTGGAACATGGAGATGTACCTACTAGTTTGGAGGATACACTGTTGAATGCACAATTGTTGGCCATTATAAAGGTTGATGATCACTTCGTCGAGATAATCCAGTTCCTGTCAACAGGAATGACACCTGGTGAATACACAATCACCCAGAAGAAACAACTGGTAGTGCATACTGCATATTTTTCACTTATAGCCAGACAACTATACAAGATGGGACCTGATGAGATCCTGAGGAGATGTGTCATGGAAGTAGTAATACCACTGATTTTAGTAGAATCTCATAAATCCATCATAGAAGGACACTACGCAGGAACAAAAATAATGCAGAAGGTTCTTAGATCTAGCCTCTTATGGCCTACTTTACACAGAGATGCTAAAGACTACTATAGAGACTAAGATGTATGCCAAAGAGTTGGGAAACTGTCCAGAAGAGATGACATGCCATTAGCACCCCAACTAACCTTACAATAATTTGAGAAATGGTCCATTAACTTTGTGGGACCTATAAGCCCATGAGGGAAGCACACAGAAGCCAGATACATCATCACTGCAAAAGAGTACTTGACTAGATGGGACGAAGAAAGAGAAGTTAAATATTGTAGTGCAACTACAGTTGCACGTTTCATATTTGATGATATCATAACCAGGTGTGGATGCCCAAAGATCCTCATGAGTGATCAAGGTACACATTTTATTAATAAGACTATTGAATCCTTGGCTCAGGAATTTGAAGTTCACCACCAGAAGAGAACTTCTTACCACCCATAAGTGAACGGGATGCTCGAAGCTTTCAACAAGATCTTGGAGACAACGTTGACAAAGATTTGTAGTGTAAGCAAAGATGATTGGGATTTGAGAGTACCAGCAGTATTATGGGCCTATAGAAACACTCACAAGAAGCTGACAATGCAGACCCCTTTTAAGTTGGTTTATGGTCTAGAAGCAGTTGTCCCGATGGAATATTTGGTCCTTAGATTAAGAATCCTAGCCTTTATAGATATGGATGATATTGGTGTTGTTCAAGAGAGGCTCACGCAGTTGGTCGAACTAGAGGAAGACCAATTTATTGTAGGATTCCATCAACAAGTTCATAAAGAATGAGAAAAGGCCTACCATGAAAGGCATATCAAGAAGAAATCATTTAAACAAGGAGATATGGTATTGGTATACGATATCAAGTTCATGAAACATCTAGGGAAGTTCATAACACATTGGATGGGGCTGTATGAGGTTTTATACATCACA
The DNA here is from genome assembly GCA_010110895.2 of Picea sitchensis. Lineage (NCBI taxonomy): Eukaryota > Viridiplantae > Streptophyta > Pinopsida > Pinales > Pinaceae > Picea > Picea sitchensis. The sequence goes on from SNQJ01S0268426.1 coordinate 9,327, forward strand.
GAAGGATGAGTTGTGTTGTTGAAGACTTTGAATGGAGAATGGAAAGAAGGATTGTTGAATGTCAACCGGTTGAAATTGTACTATGACAACCAGCTGCCTTGCAGCTCTCGATAAAAATAGAAGGAGAAGGGTCTAGGTACCAGGTGTAGTTGAAACTGAGTACCAGACATAGAAAAGATAGTCTGCACATAGTGGGGAGGAACATAGAAGAAAGAAAAGATTGTGCTATGTAGTCTGCAGTTGAAGAAAAGAAGAAGGTCCATATCAGAGTGCCTCGAGACAAGTCACAGGTGAGTGTTGGGGGCTTATTGGCCCTTGGTTATGGAATTAAGCAAATATTATGGAAGGAAAGATGAAATGTGAACTACCCAAAAGACACAGTGACTGACACTAGGTCGAAGTGAGAAAAAGAGCAGAAGAGACAGAGCAAAGTAAGAGAAAGAAAGTCATTGGATAAGGAGATTGAGGAAGAAAGATCAACAAGGAAGATAGATCGTGGACAACTCAGCAAGCAAAAAAAATCTACCAATAGATGTTTTGGAGCACCTCATGGGAAAGAAAGAAAGATAGGTTGGTGAAGCCTGAAAAAGTGGGTCAAGTTGAACTAGGGTTTTATACACCTAGGGTTTTGGCATCTAGGGTTTTGACACCTAGGTTTCGGCCTAAGGCTGTTGGTGATTTATTTTAATGTATAAATAAAGATCAAGAGGACCTGATATGGGTTTAATTATGTGATGATGAGTGATTGTTGTTATTACTGAGAGAGGAGTATTTTGTGTTGAAATAACTCTGTGTTGTAATATCTTCATCTCGGTGTGAAGATCAACCGTTCAGCTAGGTGCATAGGGAAGGGAGATAGAGAAAAGAGAGAAGGAGAGAGATCTACAAGCTAAGAGCGCAGATAGAATTGTAAGCTTTCACCTAATATATTATAAAGAAAATTTCTATCGGCGTAGTCCTAGGGAGAGGGTGAACCACATATATCTTGTTGTTGTGTGTGATTAATGTTGTGTTCTTTACTCTGTTACCCTGATGATGCATTAGTATGTTAGATCAGATATATAACTGTGTGAAGTATATTTATGTTTCGAATAGAATAATCTAATCTCCATGCGTGATTTCATTGATCACACTTGCATTTCCTCTGGTTGTAGATGCCTTTGTCCAGAAACCCCCTATTGCTACTTCGGGTGAGACTTCATCTTCATCACAGGTGTTTCCGAAAGGGCCAGTAGTTAGGGATTGTTCATGTGCTCTTGGAACTGAACCCCGGGTCTTCCGCTATGCCAACATAACCCTAGAATTGGTTTTCATGTCATAGATATCCATTGTATCAGGTGTGAATATGACTTTCTTTCTAGTGTCGTAATTTTTCATTTGATACACTGAGAGAATATTGATAGAAATTTTGGGAATGTGTAGCACATTCTCAAAGCTTCCATTTGTGAGTTCAATCCTTCCTTTACCAGTGACCTAGACAAGAGAGTTGTGCCCCATCAGAATAAGAGGACCTTTTCATGCATCCAATTAAGAATAAACCTCTTTTGTGACAGCTATGTGGTGTGATGCTCCCAAATTTACGATCCAATCATTGAGAAAGGACTTGATGGAAATCAAGGAATGGCTATAATTTCCTTTCTTGAGATTTTGATATTTTGAGTTCTTCTTCTTGGCACCATTGGGGATGTGATCTCCAAGGTTGTTTTGCTGAATTATTTGGGTCATTAGATCTATTTGTTTTTTCATACATGCAGATTCTGGATGGAATCTTTTATGGCAGTATGGGCATTTCTCTCGTTTTCTTCTCTTTCCACCTTTGGATCCAGAGACATCATTGAAGGGTTTTGAGTACTCTTCCTTCTTCGTATTTTCATGATCTTTCCTTTTGTATTTATCTTTAGATATATGATATTGATGATCGCTTCCATATTTCACAGTAATTGCATGCACCTTTGGGCCTTTGATTTTTCCCATGTTGATGAGCTTGGTCTGCTCTTGTGTCAGATATTTGATAAATTCCTCAAGAGAAGGCATCTTCTAGGTGGATCCAGAGGAAAATTTGATTGAATGGAATGTGGATACAAACACTGAGAATTCGGGACCAAGATTGGAGAGAATGGTGAGAACCATTTGTTTCTCCTCCTTAGATTTATCAACCCCACAAGCCTTGAGTTGCGACAGTAAATCCTTATATTTGGTAAAGAAATCTTGGAGATTGTCGAAGATTTTTGGATACAATGTGAGCAATACCAAATATATAATTTGTCCCCTCATCTCATCCTATTTTCCAAAAATACCTTCCATGGTGATCTAGGCTTCATTCAGGGTTTTACAGGAAGATATGTGAAAGAGGAGATCAATAGAAATGAGACTCTAAATTGTTTTGAATGCTTCATCTATTTGATTTAGATACTTGTATGTTTCTATGGATGATGTTGGTTTTGTATCTATGTTCATGTTTAAATTGTACAACCCTCTACTTCGCAGATGCATGATCATCTTCTCCTTCCATGCAAATAAGTTGTAAGGTGTAAGAATGAATTCTTTTGGGAATTCCATTTTTTCGCTGTCTTCAATCTTCGGTACTTGCAAAAATAATTTGTTGTGCCTTTTACCTAGAAGTACGTAATCTCTAATACCATGTAAATGTTTTGAAACTACACATAATAGATCGAGCTAGGAATTGACATACATAGTTGCGGAGAAAAACCAAAAGAAAAGATAAATAAGAGAAAAATAATGGAAGAATTGTCATTAACCAAATGAAAAATTGATAATTTACACATGATATACTCTTTATAACTCAACCAATGTGCACTAGAGGAGAAGCCAATGTGCCATAGTGGTGGTCTAGAATGATCTGGACATGCACCAATAGTTATGGGAGTAAAATTCCACCTAGTCTAGTATCTTAGGAAGTTACGGGAGTGAACTACCACCTAGCTAAGTTAACTAGTCTATCAGTCTTTAGTTAACTAACTGAAATAGAGTGAAGTGAGGAGAATATCAAGGAATCATGGGTAATGTGCTAGTCTGGTGATGATCCCAAGGACAATGCGCATTATATGGTGATGATACCAATGTTGCATGGTTATAATCCCAATGTAGCATCTAGACTCCACTCAACTGATCAAATTGAAGTGAAAACTAAAGAGAATATTCTTCCTAGAGGAATATTCTTCCTAAAATATAGGAGATTGAATAATGACTAATAAACATAGGAAAAACCTTAGGAAAAAAAATCCTAGGTGTGTATGTGAAGTAACTCCAAGAAGTATTCCCCAATGCATGTGGGATAAATGGGGTAGATTAACAAATCAAGGTCTCAAAATTGACATGGATAGATCAACTGTTGTTGAGTCTCTATCTTCTAGAGGCCATAAATTTTGATCTCATCGTCCAAATTGAGAAAATGAGAGATCATTGGAAATAAAAAGGCAAGAATAACACTTTGGAATTGGTTTCCATGTCTAGAATAATAACTATAATACCCTAAAAATTAAATTACAGTTGGTACTATGTTTTATCTTGACGATGAATCATTTTTGAAAAATGGTTTTTTAAGAGAAATTTATGAACTTCTAAAGTGGGTCCTAGTTGATGGAACAAATATATAAGTTCACATTTACAAAGGGGGGAAATAAAACCCTAAATCTAACCCTAAATAAGCTTCAATAAGATGAAGACATGACTATAAAATAATATGTAAAAGGTATTTAAAGGTTTCGATGGAGAATTTGCAAGAAGCAAATTTTTCCTTTCCAAGATTTTGTAAATTAGCTTGCTTAAATTTCTCCCTCATATTTCTTTCTATTTGATTCTTTCCATTAGGGTTTCCATGTATGTTTGGAAATATGAATATTTGTGTCTGATCAACTCTTTCTCTAAATTCTTCGAGTAATTTTTCATGATATTCCATGTCTATAGGATCAAAACTCATACTTGTAAAAAAATATATACAGTTTAATTCAGTTTATATAATTGGCATTGAGATCTTGTTGAGGTTGTTATTCCAACCTTCTTTTTCTAGACATTGTTAAACTTGTTACATTTGGGGTATTGTGATTAAGTTCTTCCTCAAAGATCTATTCAATTGTCATGTTAGTTTTATTAATCTGTGTGGTGATGTATCAATGGATTTTCGAGGAGAAGATTATTTACAAATTCATTTGATATCAACACATAAGTCTTGTAAAGTTATTTGAATAATTTTCCATTTTATTTTCCTTTCATATTACAAAGTCATAGTTGATTCTAGATTCACATTATTTTAAAACGAAGACAAAATATCTGTTGAAAACAGACTCCAAATAGAAATATTTGCAGACATATTTATTTCATTTTCTTGAATAAGATGATGAGCTTGGCAAGTACATCTATATCTAAGAGTTTGTATATATGTATATAGGAGTTTTATTGGAAGAATTGTTGGGTTTTTCTATTACATGCATCCAAGCTCATAAGAACAATCTTCCATATATAAAGAAAGAGGAGTGCCACCTCTATAGAACTGAGGAGAGTCTTTCTTATTCCCCATAATATTTTCTCTCAATGTTGGTCATTTTCCCTTGACTGAAAAAGTGATCAATAATGGGGAAGTGGAAAAGGTACTACTTGACTATGTTGGACCATAGTCAACAATAGTCATTGTTGTTAAACCATAATAAACCATGGTAAAACATGGTTGACCATAGTGAAATTGTGAGAGTAAAGTGTTCATCTTGATTAATTCATATCATAATTATAATGCATTGGATGTTCATAAATATTTTATCACAATCTGACCTTCATAAAGACTATGTTGGATTATAACATTTGTCAATAATCATGTTATATTAATAAATTTATCTTAATTAACTTTTACTAAATTATTAAATTTTTAATAAATGTATTATATTGTAACATAATTATTATTTATAGAGAAAAATGTCACATTTATATTATTTACTATGGAATTGACTATAAAATTATTATACATTATTATCAAAACATTTTAATACTAATGGAAATTCTTTTATATATTCAATTATAAAAATAGAAATGGATTTTATTTTCGACAAGCCTGTTCTATTATATTAATTTAAGAAGGAAAAATATTTACAGAAGTTGTTGTTACTGGCATGCCAATAAGGAAACTAGACAAGCAAAAAAATAACAAATCATTTTTCGATCGACTAACTAGTGAGTTTACATATGTTTTTAGACTCCGAAAATATACATTGGCAGTACGATATCTTGACAAAGAAATGTGAAAAAATGGATAAACTAAAAACTGAAATACCATGTAACTAGTGAACTTCTCCTTGTTGCACCTCATCAGATGATATGTGTATTGTTCTTCCCAAACTCTTGTTACTCCACTTTGATTTCTAGGCTCGAATATTATTTAGGTAAGTTGGATCCTTGCATGATAGCTCTAGGAAAGCTCTTTTGGGAAAGATTTATGAAAGAGAACGATAGGCCACGTCCAACACAATCATTATCCTATAGCTTCCTTTGTTTTTTATTTTTTCAACTATAGAGTTATCTTATCATCTAGCATGTGAGGGTAATAAATATGTGATTTGAGAAATTATATGATAAATTTCTTTGAAGTTGGATTCTATGTAGAAATTTTAACACAAATTATGTATTGCTTGGATTCTCCTGGTCTAATAATTATATGCCACTGTTAAATATAGAATCACTTCTACAAATATTCTTGTTGAATTTAAAACACGATCGCCAATTGCAATATCAAGAAGACAGATCAATTGCACATAACACAGATGTTTTTTTGGGAAAGCATAAAGCTAAAAACCCCACTATCATATATTATGTATATCATGGATCATGAAAAAATCTCATACAAAACTCTAATCCAAGAGATCTCAGTACAATACAATCGTCTCACACTATCATACAAAAATCAACAAATACATGTGTTGATTCTTTGCCTCCAGACAACTTGCCTCCTCTGCACAATCCCTACAATGGAAAACCTGCAAAATGATTCGAATTCCTCTTGCCTAGGTTGTGCATTTCTCATGGGCACATCCACTATGTGTGTGATTTCATGAGTGCACTTCACTCAAATCACAACTGATAGCCAAACTGTCCCTTTCACATGTTATCTCAACTTGGTATTCACTGGATCTGACATGCATGTAGTTAACAGTGGTAAATCTTCAGTTGCATGTGAGATCACTGATTGTGAATTAATTAATAATTAATTCACTGATCTCTCACTACTGTAAGTTCAATTACAACTAGTACAACTGAGCTTAACTCACTTAACTGAGTTAAACTACTTTTCATCTCACATAACTACACATTTAACTTTGTTACAACTTCAAATCACTCAGTTACAACTAATTCGACTTGCATGTCCCACCAATCAACCTTTGAACTCAAATTTCCTATAGCTAATTGATTTGCCACTTCAGTTAACTATTTCCAAGTGCTCATTGAGAATAGATTAATCTTTATTGTCCAAATATTATTAAGGGATAATAATAGTGGGCATACATCTATAAATAGAATTCGCTCACCATCTATAAATAGACATCCTGTATAAATAGAATTTGTTCATCATCTAAAAATAGACTTCCACCTAAAAATAGCCTGAGGCTCCATCCTAGTGTAGGTGCATAATTTTCACTAGGATCTTCTTGTTGAATCTAAACACTCCCTCTCAACAAGAAAGGGATTATCCTTCACCTCGATCCTATCTCTATGGTATTCGAATTTTCTCTTGGTGAGCACCTTCGTCAGAATGTCTGCATCCTGATATTCCGTAGGAATGTACTGAAGCAACATGATCTTTCGTTGGACAAAATATCTGATATGATGATACTAGATATCTATATGCTTAGATCTATCATGAAACATAGGATTAATCGAGATTTTAATGCAACTCTAATTATCACAATGAATCATTGTCGGATCTAAATGAGAATGAAACAAACCAACCAAGATTTTTCTCATCCAGATAGCCTCACATGCAGCTTGACTGGCTGCCATGTATTTCACTTCCACTGAACTGAGTGTCGTGGATCTATGCTTCCTGTTGTACCAAGAAACAACTATAGATATGCTACTAAAGATCCCCCCTAATGTGCTCTTTTTGTTTGTTGGGTTGCCCGCCCAATCTACAACTGTGAAGCCATGCAAATTCACCTCATTCGTTTGTCTGTACCATAATCCATACTCAGATGTACCCCTCAGGTATCTCAGGGCATTCTTACCCACCTTCCAAAATATCTTGGTAGGCTTAACCATCGTTTGGCTCAGCTGGTTAACCGCATAGAAAATGTTTGATCTTGTGTTCACTAGATACATTAGCGAACCCACTAACTATCGATAGACATTAACATCCACTACCTCTCCATAAGTAGCATCCTCTTTCCTCTAGTTTCCTAGAAGAGGAGTATCCATGGGTTTGCAGCCTTCCATGTGAAACTTACTTAGTATCTCCCTTGCATACTTTCCTTGAGACACAAAAAGTTCACCATCTCACTGCCATATTTCCAATCCAAGGAAATAATGAAGAAGGCCCCTATCCTTCATATTGAACTCTTTTGCAAGGTCCTCCTTGCATGAGTGTATCAGTTTCTCATCACCAGTCAATATTAAATCATCAACATAAAGAACAATTATTAAAAGATTAACCTTGTAGGTCCATCTTGAACCTACCACTGATTTTTCAACCGGTCTTGGGACAATTTCTCGTGCACTTTTTTTGACAATGGAGTCATATTCCTCCACCATAGCATCAACCCAAGTGGGATCATGCACTTCTTCCTGAAAGGAATATGGCTCAGTCACAATACATTTTCTCATGAGATCCATGTATCCAGTAAATCGATAAGGAGATTTTCTATGTTTGCGCTATGAAGTAGGGGCTCCTACATTATGTGCAACATCTAGTCTCAATCTATCAGCTTCTGTGGTGCGCTTTTTTCCATTTCTGATGGATGGCTCTGCATGAGTGGCTTCCACCACTCCATGAACCTCCTTATGTGGTTGATCCACATCTTGAGACTCATCTTTGGGAACCAACATTTCCTCCTCTGTATGTAAGTCTAGCTCCCTCTCAAGCGACAACCACATGGCCTTCCCCTCATCGAATTTTATATCCCGTCACATAACAGTCATATTACTGTTAGGAAAATACACACGATAATTATGGGTTGTTTCTATGTACCCCACAAATATCCCAACTTCA
>SNQJ01S0268428.1:0-11829 GCA_010110895.2 Picea sitchensis
TCTCCTTTAGGAAGACCTGTTCTTTTGAGTTGTTCCTCATACTCTAAAAAAGTATGCAGAGTGGAACCAAGGTTATCAATGGCCTTTTCTTCAAGCCTATGGCAGTAAGAGGAAGGTAGAGAATTATAATAATGCATGAAAGAGGCTTGGTTCTGGGGGCGAATAAGTTCGGGAATTTGGTTATATAATTTGGTGAAACACAAGTTGAAAGACTTGATAGTTTCACCATCCTTATAAGCAATGTTATTGTACTCTCATAACTGATCGGCTGGGATTTTGGATTTCCCATAGGTAGACTTGAACCAATAGACTAAATCCTCCCAAGTATAAAGAATCTTAGGAGGGAGGTCAAAGAAATCGGTCGCAGCCTTCCCTTCAAGGGAATTAACAAATAAGTGCATACAAGTGTCATTGTCATTGGCTCCTATATTGTGACATGCATTAGAAAATTACACCAAGTGTTCATTCGTAGTGACTGTGTTATTCCATGAAAACCTAGGGAGATTATCTTTGAATTTAGGAAGTGGAAGAGTAGCAGGTGCTAGGTTAAGAGGGGAGGAAACATGCCACGAAGTAGCTGTATCATCTTTTTCAAACTGAAAAAACCCATACTTTTTAATGACTTTGGCGGGGTTTGTGGTAGACTAGACAGGGACTTGATGACTATACAAGCTACCAACACTTATGAGGTTGAATTTTATATGAATAATCACCTCCAATGCCACCAGAGCCACCACTAGATGCCATCTTGTGAATGATAGGTAAGGGAGAGAAAGGTGAACTGGCTGAATCAGAAAATTTTCTCCTTAGAGTAGTTTGTTGGACTGACAAAAAAATGTTTCTTCTTCCTATTTCATCAATAGGGTTAATCCCAGGTGATAAACCTCTTCTTCTCCTAGATATGCGAGGGTTTAAGGACATGAAAAGAATATCAACACTGTAGGAAAAAGAAGGCTATGGCTTATTCCTAGGTTGTCTTTGCCTAGATTCCCAACGTTATTGGACACTTATGTCTTGTTCAATCGTTTCCCATGAGCGTTCAAGCTCAACCTGGGTATTAGCGGTCTCTAAGATGGTATTAAACAAGTTTAAAGAAATTTTGGTCTGATCTTTAAGACCGGGCTCAATCTTGGGCTTCCTTGCAATAGGGACAATCATGAAGAAAAGAAACAGTCAAAGAATATATATCAAAAATACAAATATATTCAATGATAATCAAGCTTATAATCAACCAGAGAGATATTGAAGATCTCCCGAATATGGTCGCCAAATAAATGTTTAGGAAAAGATATGAATTTATCGTACTCAAGCATTTTCAAATCTTGTTTGGCTAAGGCAAGATAGTCGGGAATATTACGCTATGTTTATAGCCTCAAAAAGTGTTTCCCAATCCACAAGTATTAATTACGAGGGGTTAGGATGATTTTTTAATATAAAATATTATTGCAAAATATAACATTTTTATATAATTTTCTGAATACATCAGATTGCAAAAAAGTAAATGTGGAGATCAAAAGAAAAAATACCAAGCCACATATTAACACAAATGAGACAGAATAGCAGTCTCTTTATTTCATTCCAAGAAATCAAAAGAATTGTTCTCTTTATAAAAATCCCTATGGGGGCATGGACCAAGGTCAAAATTAGATATCCCCGATGAAAACCATACAAAAGGACTCTGACAAGAAGTAATAGTTGAACTTTAAAATCTAGATCATCTTGCCATGGACTGTTGCCCACTTGACTCTGCACAATATCCTTTATCAGTCATGAAATTTAATTCATAAACATACAAGTCTACACAGACTATCAAAGATAGATCAACACCTCTGAAACAAGCATCTGAATGATATGGTTCAGCTTTGAACCTTGTTGTCTACAATAGGATTATGTTGTTATAAAAGAGAATTAGGCTTTTAATGAATTGAAGAATGAATGAAAACTGAACTATCTCAATAAAACTCAAGAGCAAACCTTAGTATGTTTTGTCCTTCTATTATCCCCTTGTTCTTCCTTCTCATTTGGCTTTTATGCATTCCAAATTAGTTGAATTAGTTCAACTACCTCATTTAGTTAAGTTAACTAAAACTCAACTAAATTTTAGTTTAGGGGAGGAAATAATAACAATAATTAAGGGTCTTTTATTAAATAATAACTAGTAGGTGGGACCCCTTGTGACTCCCTTTATTTCTTAACAAAATAAGCATAATTAGACAATCAATCAAACACATTCCTCCTTGTGGCTCCCATAATTATTTTTGAAATTTAAATATCATCCAAATATGTAAATATCCATAATATCCAAAAATAGTTTGTTGTCCAAAACTTTCAGTAGTCCATTGTCCTCAATAAATCAATAATAAACACATAATCAAAAATTATATTTGCCACTTTGAGAGACAATTTTTCCTTTATTGCTACTATCCCCTTTTGTCTTCCCTGAATTAGCCTTAGGTTCGGTGGAACCTTTAGGATTTATTTCACTAATGACATGGGAGTAGTCATTTATCAAGTGCATATGGGATGATACTAACTCGGTTGAGTCACTTGAAGGAGAGGAGGGAGAAGCATCAGCTTTACCTTTATCATGCACATAGTGGGCCTCAGTTTTGAGTCTTTTGCTTGCATGGGAGGATTGTATAGGTGAGTGTGTAGGGGCGATCTGAACATTTGGGTTAACAGGTGGAGCAGGAGGGGGTAATGAAAAAATTTTCTAGCCACGATGGTTGGAGATTGTTGGGTGAACAATCTCCTGCCATTCATCATTCTCAATAACTTTAGGTTTCAAAGATACATGAGGGGGCACAGGGATACCAAGAACATGTTGGAGTTGGAAGGGAGGCCTCTCTGGCCTAGGCTGGACTATCCCTTGTCCAATCCAATTGAAAAATCCAGCTTAAAAGAGTTGTTTTAATTCTTGAGGATTAGCATCGAAATGTATTGAGAATTTGGGCCTTCTAGACCCTCTGCTCTAGTTTCCTCTGCCCCTATTGTTTTGACCATGACTTCCTCCGTTGAAGAATCTCATCCTGTATGCAGCAATTATTAGCAACTAGCTCTTAAACAAAAAAATACATGACATTCTCTTAATATGAAACAAAGTTTGGCTCAGCAATTAACATCAGACCCATGCAATCCAATCCATAAAATTTATTTAATAATTTTTAATTAAGAAGGGAGTGAAATAGGGTTCATGGGATATCTGAGGGGATTGTATTGAGAAAAAAATTGATATCATGATAGGGAGTAAGAACACGATTATTACTCGACAATTCATTAAACAACCAACTTTGCAACAATATCAAAACATATCAGCTACCATATATCTCTGTGTCTTTTTTATCACTCTCATACAGAGTTTTAATTTAATTTTAGTGAACAAGGCATGCAAAATGAATTTAGGATCGTGAGGGGATTTATAATAAGAGAAAAAGTGAGAAAATTAGAGGGAATTAGATGGATATTGTTCATAAAATAAATTAAATCAATCAACTATCATAACTCTATTTCAAATGTAATCCAAAAAGCATCCATTTCGAAGACCAAAACATTCATTGTTCCTCAATTGCATACCAACTACTTGTTGTCTCAATAAAACAATTTAATTTCCCAAAAATCTTCAATTTATAACAGTCTATGTATTATGACTTATGCAACATTTCCAATTCAACGGTAACAATGTAACCATTTGAACCACGATATTGCATGTGTTAATGTTGATCCCTTACTTTTAAAATAAACCAAATATGCACAACGATCCTTGTTATCTATGCTTAATATTCATCCTTGGTAATCAAACCATAATACACCTAGGATAAACAATCAATAGTTATTGTCCTCTAACAAAAATTAGGCCCAATTTAACACACACAAGTTCCTTTTAAATCTGGACAGAACCAAAGAACGTTTGATGAGTCTAGACCATACACACAAGTCTTCAACAATATAATTGACACAATCTTGATTCGACAACAGCATTCAACCCCAAAAATATAACCCTGAGATTGATCTCTATGTGAATTAATATGTATAGACTTCCTTTTAAAACAATCATAGTTTGCACAGTGATTCCCATAAGATGTATGAAGAGAACATAATGATATTGACACATAGGCACCTCTTTTAAACTTGACAGAATCATGATCGTGCTTGGTGAAACAATCACTCAAACAGGTGTCTTATTATCTTTAAATGTAATTATGGTCATGTTGGGATTAAACACAGTAAGAGAGACCATAATCGAATAGAAGGACAGCTTTAGGCTATAGGTAACCAAAATTCTCTTTATGTTCAAATGAATTCATCACAGAGAGGAACACGGAGATTCGGCCAAGAGATGGTTCTTGAAGTGAAAGAGCATGTGCCTTTAAAAATTCCATAATTATTAAACCCAGAGTATTGACAAACCCCACGAGGTTCCTGAGGAAGGTAGAAGCAAGTTAGAGTCCAAGTCAGGCTCTTTGGAATTTAAATGCAGAGAGGTAATGAAATTCTTCCCGAATTTAGAAAACACAGAGAGCTCATAACCTTTTACATCATCATATCCATTTACCACCGAGTAACAACCACATGCCACAAAAATAATCTTGAAAGAACAGAGTCATGCACTTTAAAAACACAACAGTCCTTCAATTTATAACCCCAATATTTCGACAAAACCATAAGATGCCTCTAAATTTACAACCCAGGCACACATAGATGCCTCTAAATTTTTGCAGAGACGAACAAGGGTTAATTTAAACAATGAAGGGCACTCGAAACACAAAGAGATAATGTCTCTTTCCAACACCTCAGAGGTCGATAACTTTTGAAAATGATTGACATTGAAGCGACACAACATAACAGTCGTTATTATAGTAGAGATGAGAGGGAGGGTGTGAAAAATCCTTGTGAAAAGAATGTCAGGACGCAACTCATATCAACTGAGTATATACAAAGGCCTCTATTAAACATTTTGGTCCAAACAAGACTTGACTCTGGAAAGCTTTCAATGAAATAACAGTCAAGAACGAGTCATCAAACAATAGCTCGGGGATTTAGACAAAATAACCCCACCATTGTCGATAGTTTCTTCGCAACTTGGATAAAGATCACAACAACGACTGAGAGGGGAAAAGAGTTGACAGCCACTGATACACAAACTGGTGGTTAAAACCCTTCAAACATAAAAACACAAAGCTCGTTGCACCACTGTTATCACTATTTCACAGAGAACCATCATAAAAAACCAAGGTGACCGAGTAAATAACCAACGCGCAAAATTTATAATCAATAACACCCATACTTCGCTTACAAATACCAACATTTCGTAGTAATCACAAAGAACCTATAACATAATATTTACACTCAGTCGAAAACTCAAGAAAACACAGAACCCATGCATTCCTAAGCCACCATTTGATTCATAATACAGAGAGTCCATCATGGATGGAAAGATAAGAGACATACCTTTGAGGAAATCGCTTCAATGATGAATTGGTTGAGTTTTCCCCTTCCAATCCTGAAAACCCAGAGCTTCCACAACCAACAGAGAAACAATGCAACTATGTTAGGGTGACGGGATCAAGGGAGGTTTGGAGTGACGTGCAGTAAATGCATGTCGCTTCCTCACCTGGCCCTCTTCAATTCCATGTACGAGCCATCCCACTAACATAACATCCACCATTAACATCAAAACATATCCAATCCCAATATTCAATGTCATATCCTTTGTATAAATTTGATACCATATTAATTGCATAGTGCGCCACCCAAGATATATCATATCTATATGTTATCATCTTGCCATAATTTCAATGATAATCACATATTAACATTACCATATGTGCATCCATATATACTTTTTAACAAAGCGTGTAGTATAACAACTAGGTCCAACACTTGTATCCATTTATACATTCATTTGAAGTTTATATGTAGTCTTTTACAATGGCCTTAGGACTAATACATAGTTCATTTTCCTCTTTGTTTTGATCAAACTCCCATTTTATTATCCTTTTCATAAATCATATATGGATTAGTAACCAATGTTATAACATAACATAGCATAGCACCTGTAAAGAATATGATTATCATAACCATAGATATGCCTTGTACCGCAAGTAAATATCAATAGCATATAGCAACAATGCATCAACCACCCATCATCATATCAAATGAAACCACAACTGCATCATCAAAATTATAGGACTGTGTAGGAAACATCATAACAACAACAACATATGAGCGTCTCATGACTATCTTTGTGCCCCTAGTCTACAAGGCAGTCCCACCTACTAATTATGTATTATTATCATAAATAAATAATAGCATTTAGAAATCCTTTGCGGACGGAATTCATCGTTGCGATTTTAATCGTTAACAATAGTCTCTTCCTTGTGACAAAGGGAGCACTTGGGTTGAGGAACCCAAATACGAAAAACATTGACTAAGATGAAAGCATATGTAACCCAAAGACCAAGAAAAAAAAGTATTTCGTTGGTTTAATGTAGCCTGGATTCCATGCATTTTGGAGCCAATGAAACTGATTTGAAAACTACCATGGTTATTCCACTAGAAAATTTTGTCACAACATATCTTTTATTATACTGAAATATTTTATTATGTAGGTTTATTTCTTTAGATGTCATATTTATTAGCACTAACTTATTGCTCAAATTTATGAAAATAACTAAAATATAAAAAGAAAGAACAAGCAAATGAACACGCCATCCACAAAAATGAACAAAATATGTATCCTTGGAAACCAAAAATGGGAGAAAACCCATCTCGAAGGTGAGGCCTATATGCTCTCTCTCTTTTCTTTAGTGATGAAAATGAAAATACAAAAAAAGAGGCACTCACTATGGAGTTTCCTTTGACAATATGGCATGAATGACTACTACAGAATATTCTTCTTCCTCAGTTATGCTCTCAAATCCCAATCCTAGATGCTCTACCTAGCTATGGAACAAGTACAATGTTGAAGAATGAAACCCTTTCTCCTCCTAGCAACCAAGTATTTAACATAGCCATATAGTCATCTAGGGTTAGGGTTTTTGCATGTCTCAACCCTCAATTAGTGTTAGGTATTATTGAAATCCCACATGTAGCTAGCCCCACATGTGTGAGTAATAGGCTTAACATGGCATCCACTTTGTACCATGGCGATCAATAAGGTACATCATCTTGTCGGAGACATAACTTCTGCATACAATCTCCTATTGAGGTGATTTTCACACCATTAGAAAGGCCTCAATGTGTAGAACAACATCGAGGGGTTGTGAGCTATGATTGCAAATTTTTAACCCCCAAAAATGTTGTTCGATGCCTTAAAATGGCTTTGGAAGGTTCTAGATCCCAATCTCCAAACTAGGATATGCCACTAAAATGGGCCTTGGAAGAGAATTCCTCCAATTTTTCCACCCATAAAGTGCAGATAAATGACAAATTATATGGTGATTCAATCCATTGATCAATAACCAAATAGTCTACTTAGAAAGTAATTTCTAGACTTTATTTATTCAAACATTCAACACAACTTTGATACTCAACCATCAATACTTGTTAATTGGATGATACTTTTTAAAACCTTTAGAGCAATTACACCATGAATCCTCCATCAAGTAGTCAAGCGGAGGAAAATCTTGAGGAACAAATCATCATCATCAATCAACTCTTTAACCTACTTTATATTCATCATGTTATTAGCAAAATTGAATTCAACCATCAATCAAATCTAACATTTCCATTCTTTAGTCTAAACATAAAAAGGATCCCTAATCTTAACACATTTTCACTCTTTAATCTAAACAAAATCCCTAATCTTAACACATTTCCATTCTTTAATCTAAACCAAAAAAATCCTTAATCTTAAAGATCTTAACTAAGTCTACCCATCTCCTTATCTCAACAATATTGACCCTGCACTTACTTTCACCTTGTTGGGTATGTGTTATATTCTTTGCATGTGTGTGTGTGGGTGCGTCGGATTCGACAATTGTGTTTGACGATCCCTCTAGTAGTGTAGTTTGTGTCGTGTGCATCGAGCGCTTCCTAGGGGGGTCTCGGGGGGGCAGGTATGGCCCCCCTGGTTACGCGCAGCATCAGGCGGTAGCCCAAGGCCGACGGGGTTCGGGGCAATGCTCTGAATTTATTTATTTATTTGTGGTTTTTGTTATTTTTAGCGGATTTTGCTATTTTTAGCGGTTTTCTAAATTAATCTCGGATTAAAGGATTAGGGTTTTGGTATCTACGGAATACCTAAAAACATTGTATATATTGTATGGTGAATGGTGAAATTCGATATAATGAATATAAGAAAAAATTTCCGGTTGAGAGTTTCTAGTATAAATCTTTGTGTACTATGTGAATGAACCATTGATTAATTTCTATTTTGCTTAAAAATCTATATACATTGTTTTACTTTACAGGTTTAAAACTTACACACCTTTGATAGAAAATAAGAAAGTCCTTACTTTACATATATATATATATATCCTCAACACTAATTACTTTGTGCTAATATTCACTTAAAGTGGAAGCCTTTGTCTAAATTCGCTATCAAAGTGGAAGCCTTTGTCTAAATTCGCTATCATCACGAATGCCAACTATATCAGCGCACAAACCCTCACGAGTCAACAATATTTCTACTTATTTCTCTATAGGTTCCTCGTCGATGCATATCAAACATTCTCTAACAAAGTCTAATTACAAAAGAAATTTATTTACAAAGTTTATTGACAAAAAAAATTACCCTATACCAAGTGAGGTGCATTTAGCCATTCGTGTATTCCCACAATAGCATGGATGGATGCAAAGGAAATCAAGTATTTAGTATTCATTCACTTATAAAGTGCAGATGAGTTGGTTTGTGTGTTTTGTATAATTCATTCACTTATAAAGTGCAGATGAGTTGGTTTGTGTGTTTTGTATAATTCATAATATTTTACTTATGGGTGGACTGTTCTTCCATTCAACATTGGAATTGATTTCAATTTAAACTTACACAATATTTCACTTATAAATAGATTATTCTTCCATCCAACATTAAAATTGACCCATACTAAGTTCAGCAGCCTAGTTTGAAAGAAAAAAAAATCACACATTGTGAAAGTGTGAATCCATAAGCCAAGATTCAAACGATTATCAGGTGATATCGCTCGATCACGGAGGAAGGGAAAAGAGCTGTACGCATTCAATCTTGCGACTAGGCTTAGAATACTAATGTTATCGCTCTGTTAACCACAAAAGGGGCATTCGCATTCACTTTCACGACCGCGATTAGGGTTCCAGTGTATTTGTCAGGGGTCCCATTGTTTTATGATGCCATTGCTCTATCGACCGTGAAGGACAAAGAACTGTTCGTTTTAGGGTTTACGACTGCGATTAAAAGTATCCAAGGTAAGCAAAGGGCATGCCATCAGTTTATTGTGCCATTGGTCTATCATCTGCCCACATTTGACTTAGCGATACCGATTAGAGGTTCAAGGTAAGCGGGATAAATACTACCATTCCATATGTAGCTTTCGTGGATGGAGTGCAAAGGAACGTAGAGATCAACTGTCATCCCGGTATTCACGATTAGGTTTCCAACGCATGAATCAAACGTTCCAACGATTATATATCATTATTGCTCCGTCAACAGCAAAGGATAGGTCATTCACCCTTAGCCTAGCGAAAGAAGCCAGATTGATTTTAATGACGTTCACTAGGTTAAACAGTCTAAAGAAGTCAGATCAAGTTAGATTGATTGATAGATAGATTTTAATGATGTACTAAGAGAATAATAACCCTAATTCATTTTCACACTTTTTTTTCTAGTAAATTTTGATTAGAAAATTAGCAATCTAGTTGATCTTATGGTAGTCAAATCACTTATGCATATCATCATCAAATAACTGATGCATGTTGTTAACCTTTAAGCTTTTTAAGCTATTTTCATACCGAGAGAAGGCCATTGTTTATATCTATATGGCTTGTTGTAAATCTTGATTAGAAAACTAGCAATCTAGTTGATCTTATCCTCGTCAAATAACTTATGCATATCCTCATCAAATAACTGATACATTCTGTTAACCTTTAAGCTCTTTAAACTATTTTCATACCCAAAGAAGGCCATTGTTTATATCTATATGACTTGTTGTAAATCTTGATTAGAAAACTAGCAATCTAGTTGATCTTATTCTAATCAAATAACTTATGCATATCCTCATCAAATAACTGATGCATGTTGTTAACAAGCTATTTAAACTTATTTCATATCCAGAAAAGACCATTGTTTATATCTATATAACTTGCTGTAAAAATCTTGATTAGAAAACTAGTAATCTAATTGATCTTATCCTTATCAAATAACTTATGCATATCCTCGTTAAATAAGATGCATGGTATTAACCTTTAAGCTATTTTCATACCCAGAAAAGACCATTGTTTATATCTATATGGCTATCGCTACGTTGTATACATAACGTGTAAGTTCGAGTCTCGGCTCCACGGCTATGACAGTTTCTTTCGCACTCTCATACACAGTGAAGGATATACAAAGCTATTAATAATATCACTCTCTCTTCCATGGATTGGTGGTTGGTGTAGTTAGCGTTGCTGTAGAAATTAGAATACTCTGAGCTAAGGATTCGGCGGTTGCATTGAGCAAGGGTTCGCTGCTCAATTGCAAAGGAATCCTCTTTTCTCATCGTGCAATTACAATACTATTGGCAATTGATGAAGTCGAACCGTGCCACAAGTTAACCAGAGTTTGTCTAGAGTCTGCCACCATTCATCTTCGCAACTTGAGTGCGCCACCATTCGTCCTCGCAACTTGAGTGCTATGCATGGTGAATGCAATAGCTGTGTGGGTAATTAAGTAGTGAACTACGATTGTCGTGGTCTCCCATGATGAGTATATATATGATTCAAATTGCTTCTACACGTGGAACGTTTTTTAAGTCCATTTCAATTCATCAATCTGCTTCACCATGATATTTCTTACCTCCATTAGTGTGTTGTGATGTTTGTTATCCTCGGATTGGGAGATTTCCTATACTCTTGGTCTCATTTGCTCCTAAATTTTACTTACATCCCAGGTATTGAACCAAGGTTATATAATGCTTTCTCATCTACCATACGAGCTAGCTTAATATATTCTTGCACCACCCTCGAGTTTATTTGAATTAGTAACGATTAATGGTTGAATGTTTGGCCATTGTGGAAGTACATGATTCGCAACATGACTTTAAAGAAGGCAAAGAAATCAAAGAAGGAGAGGGAAGAGCTCATTGTGCCTGAATTCATGATGGTAGAGCAACTTTGATCCTAGCATTGATGTCCCATAGGACTGAACTTTTGTAAACTTGTTTAAGACATATTAGAGAAAAGTTCCAATAGTGGGATATGTTAGGGTTAACCTTGACTAGTGAATGACTCAAAGTGGGTTAGGTATCACCATATGGTGGCAAGTGGTATTGATACCCGTGGTTTTGTATGTTGAAGAATGCATGTGAAGAAGCCTTTATAAGGCTTGTAAGGCTCCATAGTAAAGTGGCCTAGAGGTGAGGGGTGGCTAGCTCACTTGGTCCGGCCTGGCATGTTAAGGTAAAGGTTAATACTAGATCTATTATTAATCTTGACCTAACCCAGCCAAGTTGGCCAAGTGAGCCTTCATAGATCACCTCATGGCACATTACAATGGAGTCTCTTAATCCTATTTAAATGACTCATTACATGAAATACCACACCACCATGTGCCCTAAACCACCATTATTGACCTAACACTTTGAATCTTTCATTGAGTCAAGTTTAACCTAAGACTCCCCCCTTCAAACTTGACTTGGGGTTTCCCTTGACCAAATC